>VWYI01044737.1:0-45768 GCA_013399455.1 Anthoscopus minutus | reverse complement strand
CGGGGCTGCGCTTCCCCCTCCGCCCCGCGGAACTCGTGGCCCCGCGCCGGCTCTCGGGCCGCCGGAGCGCCCGATTTCCTCGCGTGGGGCGATACTAGGGAGAGGCAGAGCCGCTCTGGGACGCTGAGGTGCCAGTGAGGGTGGCATTCCCTCTGCTCACGGGAATACTGAGTGTCGGGGTGCAGCCTGGGGAGAGGAGCTGCGAGGGGAGACCCAGAAAGGTCCATCCATCACACAGCCACCTGCCGCCCATGGGAAACGGGCTCGCAGAAGCCGCTGGCGGCCACTCACTCATTTTTCGGCACCCACCTCTGAGCGCTGTAAGAGTGCTATGTGAAAGCTGGACACTTTTTCCCCTTCCCACAGCAATTCGCAGGTCTGCCAGTTGTCCGTGCTCCAAGATTGGGAACCAGGCTAATCAGAAAGCACGCGAGTCCCAGCCATCCTCGGGGTTGACGGGCGAAAAGCCGATGCTGCTCAGTGAGTGAATGACAGCATCAGCCTCAGTGCCAAAGGTCCAGCAAGGTGAGTGTGGTCTGCCCGAGCCGGCTGGCCCCGAGCCAGATTGCAGCTGTGGACTTCAGCATTTCAGATGCTCAGTTCTTCCGGATCTGTGCTGAGGGAATGCCATAACCCTACACCACCCTAGGCCTAGGCACACGTCTTTATCTGCAGCCTAGGGCATCTGTCACATGCACTACATTCCTCAGTAATCAAGGGAGTTATAAGCAAAGGAGACGCTTTTGTTTGAAAGAAATGACAGAACAAATAAACAGCATTTAAAAATAATTTATCTCCTGTCTCCATGTAATTAAATTAAGACCACGAGAAAACAGAGTTATGGCTATGCAATGTCCTTATCATTAAGATGTTAACGAGTAGAGAGTTGAAGAGAGGAAATCTGCATTGGAAAAATGGAAGCTGCACTGAACTATGGGTGCTTCACCCTCTCTGTGCAAAATGCCTTTGTTTGCTTCTGCCTCTCAGATCTCTGTCTCCAGGGCAGGATATTGAGCTATCACCGGCATGACAAAGATTTGAGGAAGAGAGGAAGAAATCATTGCCCAGCGCAATGAATGAATGAAGGGTCTGCATTTAGTATTCAGCATCTTTTTTATTGTTTTCCTAACTACTGTTCTCCTCCCGGGGAAAGTAATATGGCCCAAGGCAAATTAATTAGAACATCCACTTATATTTGGATTTCTCTCAAGGCAAGATTAAGTGTTACACGATTCTTTTTGTGGCAAGGTGTCTTGTTCCTACAAACAATTGCATTTCCATATGAATCACTCCATATTTAAAGTTCTGGTTGTAATGTTGCTTTCGTGGGTTTGCAGGTGGATAATAGGTGTGTCATCATCAACAGGAACAAGCTCCTTCACAAATATGTTGTCTACTCATGGGGCTATCCCTTAGCACTTGCTCCTGGTCATTCTGGTGGGTCTGTTTAAATTCTGGTATGCAAACAGCTGGTGAACTCTGTGGTTTCAGCTGAGAAAGAGTTCACAAACCTCTGAGACTGCCCTGGATAGTTACAAGTTGTACCTTCTGGACTGTGTTTCCCTCTGGAACAAGGTGTGTACGTGGGGCTGCCCAGTCACTGCAAGGCACAAACACAACTGCTTTCCTAAGAACGGGCACAGAGATTGAACACTATGGAAAAGGACCTTGCTATATAAAAGTATGGCACAATAATCATTGGCATGAGAGAGTAAGGCACAATAATCACATCTCTGGGAAAACTTGCAAGGTCTGCATCAACTTTGAGAATACTGATAATTTTGATGGAAATCTTGTAAGTGCAGATGAGCAAAAGACTTGTCTGTGGGTAATAGACTGACAATAAAAATATGGTTTTCTCACTTAGGTCTATTTTAATTGCAGCTCTTCCTATTTCTTGGAAAAATAGCAGACAGACACGTTTGTTTGATTTACCAATATTTGTTTGAAAAGGAGCATCTATTTAATCCTCTACAAGAAAAAATAACCTACATGCATGGTGAGAAGTCTCCCTATTTTGGATACTCTTGGAATCTCCTTCCCTTCCCCCATACCAACAAGATGCACAACTGTAGTAATGAGAGTAATTTGTTTGCTGCCTTGCTGTTTGACCATGCAACCATTTGCAGTCTCTTTGCTCCTTGTGTAGACTGTGTGACCCCTCTTTGCATGAAATCAACATTTGGAACAACTTTTTCTTCATCCCCAAAGCTCTGCCTACACTACAGGGATTATGGAGCCAACCACATGTATGGAGTGACCATCTGGTACTCCCTAGGTGGCAAAAAGAAAGCTCAAGAGAAGCTGTTGAAGCAATATTAGTTGTACATAGCAGAACTGTAAATAAGAACTCTAGAATTATTTTTTGGATTAAGAAAGGATTAACAAATTTGTGATCTTCAGCTTGGACAAAAGACAGTGTTAGGGAATGGGTAACAGAGGCATAGAAGATCATGACTGGTATGCAGAAGTGAACAGGAGATAGCTGTTCATTATTTCCTACCCTTGAGAACAGCGGATTTGAAGGAAACTGGGCACCACATTTCTGTGTGAAAATATGTCAGAAGAATCACTGATCATGAAGAGTATAAATGCTCCCAAAAAGTAGCTGGGTAAGCTCATGGAAAACAAGCTGCAAGGGCTCTAAAACATGAGGACATGCCTACGACTACTGACTCAGGAGGTCCCTGAAATGTGGGTTTTCTTTGTTGATAGCTCCCCAGTGAAAGGACCTCTGATCACTCCCTTGTCCTCCTGGGCAGGACTGCCTGCCCACCAACAGTACTAGAGGTGCCAGGCTTCTAGCAAACAACAAGTCTCCTGTGCCCTGGAAAGGGCTCTGCTCCTATGCCCAGCTGTGGCATGCCTTGGACACACTCTGCACATACTCATGGCTGCAGCTCATTATTCCACATTTTCCATTCTCTCAACCTCTGTGGAAGTTTAACACAGTCACTCTTTCTCCACAGTCTCCTTCTTTTGTTCCCTGACACCTCAGGAAGAAGTCTCTGCTTGGTTTCAGCTTGCCCTGCTTGCCAGGCCCCATGACCTTACCTCCTTGGTTCTGATAATCTGAAGTACATGTGACGCAGTTTACAGCTCTTTTCCTGCAAGAGTCATTGTGCACTGCTGTGAGCATTTCATACTGTGCTTGGGACATGGCACTAGTTTACAGAAACAAGATGGAGGAATAGAAAATAAATCACTACTAGGGAATTAGTTTGACTAAAATAACCCTATTCTGCTGATTTTTGCAGCTGGACAGACTGCCCAAGAGGTATACATACAGACTGCTCATAGACAATATACCATATGGTGGCAGAACATAATCCAACCAGGACACTGAGCTTGCAGTTCAAAACCTGCCAGTGCTTTGTGACTACAATGGTCCAAAGGCACAGCAGGCCAATTACACAATGACACTACAGTATGAATATCTGAAGCAATAGTTATTGTGAAAAAGCTAATATAATTACATAGAAACAGTAATAAATGTAAATGGTAGTCACCTTCTTTGGTTTTTGTAACTACCCTGTTTCCCATCACCAGCATTACTGAAATATTTTTTTCCCAGCAGGCCCAAAGACCATTATGCTATGGGAAAAATGAAATGGGATGGCACAGAATTAACAAGCCTTTCTGAGAAAAGCCCTTGATCACAAGATGGACACAGAGCATGCAGTACATGGAGGAGGAAGGTCTGCCCTCCTAGAACAGCGGGAGTGGATAGCCTGGTCTTACTGTAACAAATTGCCTAAGTGTAGATATAAAAGGCTGATTTTTTTTTTCCTATCAAATTCTCCTGTCCATCTTCAGGCTAACTGTTGACACAGTCTAGAGGAAAAAGAAAAGTTCCCGTAACACATGATCAACTGGAATATTAATCCTATGAGATTTAGGAATAATTGCAGTTACAAATTGTACAAGAACTCACACCTGTGGTCATTAAGGTTATAAAGTCCCATTCGTATTGCTACAAAAATGAGGTTATAATTAACTTTTAATAGCCTTCGCTTTCCAGGGGGATTAAGATCTATTCTGCCTTCAACATCCCTAAGGCATGAAACCCATTTATAGCAGAGATTATTAAATGGACAGATTCGTGTGAAATATTTCAGAACCAGACTTACTAAGAACTGGAAGCTTGATCAGTGATGTTTCTTTTTTCAGCTCTCACTGCTGTATTCTACAAACACACACTTTGCTCAGCATCATGTAACTATCAGGCTCTCTTTTTTGGGTATTACAGCTCATGTGAAAATTTTAGCCTTCTAATGGTTATAAAACAGCCTGACACATACCAGACACATACCAGACACATACCAGAAACATACCCCAAAGTCAGTTGCCATAGGCGCTCTTGTTTGCAATATACAAACCAATATATAATACTGTGCAGTTTTTCTCTTGATTAGTACTTTGTCTTTCACTGGCAAATACATCTTGGCTGCATTTGCAGCTACTGGTACCCTTTTGATACGACACAACACATACAGATACCTGAATGTCCAGCTTGGTTTAGCTACAAGCATCAAATCACTTCTCAGACCGATTGATATAACTGTTTGGTCTCACTTAACACTCTTGATACATGGCTAATTCAGGATTACTGCAAAAACTCAGAGCCTTTTCTGCTGATCTCACACACACACAAATCTATAAATATGAATGCCCACATCAGGAGTTTGAAATGGAGAATACACATTTTATTTGTGCAAAGCCCTCAATATATATTTTATCTAATTATTTCAGTTATGGTTGAATTGAATAAAAATTAAATTCCTGGAGTGGCCTGCAATAATAACTTGCTTCCATCTTTACTGATAATGTAGAGTCACAGACTGCAATTGCAGAAAATGTTTCTTTTCATATCTTCTGCTTTTAATTGTTATCCTACTTTCTACTTAAAGTCCATGTTCCTGTTGAGTTCTCAAAGTACTTTTTAACTATAAGCAACAAAGTAAAAATATGCTAGACAGAGCAATAAGTAATACAATGCCATGTGCACAGTAATTTCCCCTGGAACAGACAGAAAGGACAAAAGGGAATGGGTTAGTCAGGAAAAGCTGTTTCTGGGCATGAACACAGAGCAAGTCCATTGAAGCCAAGCAGGTAATGACAACAGCACCAGGATTCTCCCATGTACGTTTATGCAACCATGTCAGAGCATTTCACACAGTTTGTACCCCAAGCAGTGGGAAAAATGAGAATTACACCTGGTGGATGTGATGTATAGAGCCAGACTGTTAAAAACAATTTATATAGAAAAAAAATTACTGCTGCTAAGGTTTTAAAGAAGGCTGCAAAGCCCTGGAAGAGCAGGTTTTTCAATAAAATGGTATTTTCACCTTTATTTGGGAGAGCTTTTCATTAAGCATCTATATAAATCATAATTTTATACTTCTATATTCATTACTTTTGTTTTATTAAATAAAAAAGGACTGGAATTTAAAATCAACAGAAATACTAAATGTATTGAGACAAATATTGGACAGTTTAATTTAATTTATTATATGTGTCTGTATCTGAATGAAAAGACAGCACTTTAATTTTTCAGTCACAAATTCTTAGGGATCTAGACAGCATCACTTCAGATGTTGCAGAAGGGCAACAGATGTTGCATGTAGGGCATCAATACAGTCCTGATTCAGCAGAAAAAAATACCACCCCTGATTAATCTTCATCTCCTTTTTCACGTGAGTCTCACATTCAACTGGGTGATGGCCCACGGCACTGTGGCTTGAGATACACATGAAATGCTGGAAGCCTGTCACTCATTCTCCTGCAGGAGGTTTGGTTTAGTCAGTCATGCAAGCAGGAGAGTTCAGCACAGATGTCATATAAAGATAATGCAGCACAGGAGCAGCAGCATTGTTCACACAGGGGTGTGGCTTGGCCAGGTCATGCAATGGAACTGGTTAAGGTAGGTAGGAGAGTAGAAAACAGGCACACCCACCATTAGCACCACTGTTATATTGACAGGTAGTTGCATTTAAAATCACATTCCACTCCCTAGAGATAGTAGCAAATGATAGATCTCTTCTGAATCCAGCACTGTCATTGTGGAAGGAAATAAGGAAATTTTAGAAGCAGAAAAAAATTGTGGAGTGTAAGTTCTTCTGGAAGTATGAGGAATGGATGTATTTCAGGGAGTGGGAGCATTAAGGACAGGAAATCACTACATGTATTTGACTGACTTCTTTTAGTTTACAAAGGGGAAGATGAGACATTTCATCTTTGTTTCTCCACAGGAAAGAAAACAGAAGAGTAGGAAGGCCAAAAGCAATATTCTGCTTCAGCTCTATCTTATGACAGAAGACCAGAATACCAAGTTGTTGACTTCAGCCCTGCTTCAGGGCACAGGATGATGGAAACCAGGCATTTGTACAGAACATCTGCACAGATGCTGCAGAAGTTCTCAGCTGTTTGGCTTCTCCCTTGTTTCAGATCTGGTTTAAGACCTCCATGTTCTCCCATCTCAGAATGATGTCCATGGGAATTTAAGAGTTCTTAATGGACTCTCACAGCCTATTGCCTGTTCACACAGACTGGGACAGGGAGCTGTCCATAAAAGTTTAAGTGTAAGTGAAAGATCTTCTATTTGTTCTATTACTTGTTTCCTTTCTATATACTACAGAAAAGTTTATTAGAAGTCATTTAAAAAGAAAATAAGGTGGAAGAGGGGGAAGGGGAGGCATTTTAACCATAACATATCAGGTCACACTGACTTGAGAAATTGAGGGACCTTCATCAGGAAACTGTGGTCCCTCAGTCTCCAAAACCATTCTAGCACACTTATCTGTATCTTCAGCATAATGAAATTTTCTTATCCTGTCACCAAGAACTGTCTCATTTCCTCTGTGCCTAAGTCATCATAATAATACTAGAAGAAAGTAAAGTCACAATCAATACAGAAGATAATATTATGCCTAACTGGAGTAAGGTTATTAGGAGGGAATGTAGGAAGGACTAATTAATTAAGGTACTTAATAACAGCTGGGCCACAATGACTAAATATTACTTAGGGGACTTCCCCTCTAACATTGGTCCTAGGAAGGAAATGGATTTGCTCACCTAACCACTTATATATTTGGTCACACACTGTATCTGTGAATCTGATGGCCACTCCCCAGATTTCCCGTGTGTCATCCTTCAGGATGCTGCAGCCCAGGAGATAAAGACTTCTGTCATTAGCATTAACTTGAAAATTGCATTTCCCTGAACAATTAGCTGCTATTCTTTTTCTCATAACCTCACCATGCTTAGGCATTTTGCTGCACTTCTGGCCTACCGAGGTTTCTTGTTTGGAAAGTTTATTATAGGATAATAGAGCATCATTCCCACCTCAGGAAATCTTTGAGAGGAGTTACTGAAGGACTAAAAAGTTACCTGAGTGGCTGGACTGACTAACACATGGAATTCTATTAAGCTTCCTTGAGTTGGCCTAATAGGGCACATTTTCCTGTATTTCTTGCTGGGGAAGAATTGTGTCACCTTGTAGGGATAAACAGAAATGGCATATCAAGAGGCATGTTTAAATTCTTCTCTGTTGCAGCTTTTCATGGAAAGCAAACAGTATAGGGCTGCTGTTATTTGTTTCAAAATGCAGCTTCTGCAAGGGGTATTCTTTTCCCATTAGCTTTATCTAGGAAGAACTCACTGAGTCCTTCTTAGATAAATTTTTAAAATTCATAATTTTAAAAATTCACATATACATAGTCACATGCATGACAGTTTGGATGTAAGCACAGAAAACAGCTACAAGAGGGATATGGATAGCAATGAGTGCTTAGAACAAACCTGTCTGAAACACCAATTCTCTCTGGTGCAGAACAAGAACAGAAAGACACCAAAAATCATGATAAGAAAATTGCCCTACTTGTGCTCTCATTTTTCACTAGCATCTGTCTGATAATAACTGAGAAGTAAACGGAGATGCTCTGGATATTAATGTGGGTTAATGGAATTAAAGTGGCACAAAGGAAATATCTTACTGCCTCTTATAATTAATCTGGAGATCCATTGCTGCCACAGGTCACAGAGTGAAGAAGCCCTGAAGGAGGAGGTTGATACGTGGTTGTGGGTGGGGTTTACAGGCTCAGGTTTAGGTCAGGCAGGATGGTGAGCTGGCTGGCATGAAATCAGCCTGTGTTATCAGCCAGATTTACCTGAGAGAGACTGACAATAGTCTCTGACACAGCTGACATGGGGGGAAGGAAAGGAGGGGATCTGCCTTCCTATGGGGCCCTGGGAACTGGCTGCTGTTGAAAACAGGATGTTAGACCATCAGTCAGCCCCTGGAATTTTCTATATTCCTACCTTTTAGAGAAATATTTACCCAATGATTAATATAGTAACACAAGATCCAATCCTCCTCCCTCTACAATCAATAGCCAAATTCCCAGTAATTTCTACTTCTGTAGAAGAGAGGTTATAATATATTAATAGCATGCACTGGATACATTGAAAACATCTGATGGTTGTTAATTATTGAGCTTTTTAGTAAACTATTTGGAGGAGTAACAAACACTTCCAAAACCTTAATCCACTTAAAAAAAGTGTACTTTTGCTAAAGGATTAGAAGGAAAATGACACCAAAATATGTTGACAGCAGACAGGTTAGCAAGGTCTTGTTGAGACATTTTGGTACATTTCCCACTTCTCATCATATCACTGGAGTTACAGAGTCTCTATGAATTTTGGGGTTTTCCTCTATTAATACACACATTTAATATTTTGATGTATTAACAAGAGAACACAGACAAAAAGACCTTACAGAATTTTAAATTGGACAAAAAATGTAAAGTGCCCTCCATAACTGCATTCCTGCTGAACATTTCTGTAGATTTCTCAACAGAATATTGTTTTCCTCTCCTTGGCTTATGCAAAGGACAGTGCCCAACATGGGTGTAAATTGCAAAGGAAGATGAATATAACTAGAACACTTTCTGCATCCTACCCATACAAAAAAAATCTTCCTGTTTATGCCTTTTCTGCATAAATCTGCTGTGACCATAAGCAGGATTTCATCATCAACTGGAATTGTTTCAGTTTAAAGGTGATTTTCTGACAATAATGGAAGCATCTAGAAAAACAATGACTTGAAACATATTTGGCTGAAGTTTTGACCCCGGTGGGAATCTGACATAAACTTCCTTATCTCTAGGCTGTATGTCTGCAGTGCAGGAAAGGCACACAATCACATGTACAGATGGTATGGTTAGATTGATCCTCGTCTGGCATAACTCCAGCCATCATATTTTCATGAATAATGGGTGTTCTCACCAGCTGTGAACTTCTGCTTTCTGATAAATTATCACCATCAATATCAGCGTGTCTAATCATGCTGTATAAAAATACGACAAACCCTGATTTTTATTATCCTCTCAAGATTGTCACCTTGTTACAGTGTCACTGAACAGTCAAGACTAGATACTCTGAGTTTTTCCTGTCCTTCATGAATTAATTTCTTTAGATTCAGAACCACTCAATTTTCTGTCTGCTTACAGAGTCATGCAATAGTATCCTGAGTGCTTACCACACCAACATTCTCTCATCAGTCACTTCATACACCTTAAATGCTACTTTGGCTTGTGGTTCTACACTGAAGAGGATTTTTGTGGAGCAGCATGTCACTTTCTGAACAGACTACTTCCTGAAGGGAAACCTGGCTGTTGTGTCTCGTATTTCAGTAGAGAACCGATTTCCATGCAGGAGGCACCGAAGGCGCGCCCAGCACTCGCTGCCGAGGGGCCGGAGCGGCCCCGCTCTGCCGCCCCCTGCGGGCCGCGCTCCCTCGCGACTTCTCCGAGACCGCTCGGCCTCCGCTGCCAAGTTCGAGATTTCCAAGCGTTTTCTGTCAAAAAGCAGTATTTTTTTCTCAGCAGCCAGAAATGCCAAGCTCTGCTAAGCACAGAATAGTTTCAGAGGAGCAGCAAAATTAATTGGGCGCTAATATCCCATGTTCCCTCTACATTTCTTCTAATTTGTAAAGATGGTAAGAAAAATTGCACTGACAAGATTAAACTGCCAATCAAAATTGAAATGCGTTGCTTGTCTCTGACTCTGTCTTCACTCAGCTCATCCTCAGAGTATCCTCCCAGGGCTCACAGCTGGCAGCTAGCCACACTCACAATTGTTCTAAGAGGCATAGTTGCTCTGTGCCTGGTTGGTATTTTTATATACTTAAGAAGAAAAGCTAGAAAGACTTACAAAGTTTGTGGAATCAAAGCTCAATTACCTGATATCTAGTGCTCTAGGCTCAGCAGGCATAGGAGGTAGAGGACTGTTTAATCACTGAATGTGGAGACCTATTCAATGCAGGAATCACCCTGTGCACTGGTGCTGACACTCCACAGAACAGACCTGAGCTGACTGTATCCTGCACCTCCAACTGAGCTTCCCAGTATCCAGTTTCCTCTCTCCACCTGCACTGCCCTTCAGCTGCAGCTGCTAATGTCATTTAATGGCATACTGACATGAACACATACCTACCTCTTCCTGAGGCTGGGGTAATCCAGCTTTGAGCCATAAGCACCTGCATTCCCTGGAAAAGCACTGTGAGGCTTTACAGTACGAGCCACCAGGTGAATACAAACATTCACCAAGAGGCCAAGTATGCAGATATTGCATAAGTAAAACAGCTCCTTATTTTGCTCAAATAAAGCTGAAAGAAAGGTATTTAATGTCATGGCCACATCCTGGCATTTCCTGTACTACCACCCTGGCAATGTCACTGCAGGAGATTGCAGATAATGCCTGCCTCTCACTGTATGTGTGGACATATGGTCAGCAAAAAGTGAAGAAAGTAAAATCCCAGGCATATAGTACAGATTTCACCCACAAGTAAAAGACTCAGCAGACAACTGGAGAGTACAACCAAGGTAGGGGGTTTTTGAGTTGTTTTTTTTCTTTCCTATCCTCTGACCAAAATACCCCAAAATTCTAAACTTGGCAAAAAAAGCAGAATGTCCCAAAAGGCACAGATTTCTGTCAGCACCTGGGAACCTGTAATTGCTGTGAATAAGCTAATGTTAATTCTGTTTTCCAGACATCTGGTGGTCAGGTCTCTTCACTTCTCTCTGGCCTCACACATATAAGCCACACATTGAGTCTTCCAACAGAGTCTGCACTTGTCACTGATGAAGAATCACCACAACTGGGAAGGGCAAGAGAGACATCAGCCAGGTACTGTTAGAAAGCACAGCACAGACTGGTAGTCCTGAGACACTTACCTGCACCATTATAGGGCTGCTATGTTGTAAGCAGTTGGCCCAACATGGTTTCTAAATGGAACCTGTTTCATTTAAAAAACTGAATTTCTGAGTCTGTGAGCATTTTGAATTGGTTTGTTATATCCACACAGACCATACTTTTCCATTGTGACTCAGTAATGCTTAAGAAGTTCACATTTGGGAGGGGCATTTTGATCTAAATTACAAATTTGATCTTATCTCTAGAATAGCTGGACACTGTACACAATATGTACTGAAATAGCAAGGCACAGTGGGCTGTGTTTAAAGTACACATAGCCTAATTCAAGAAGCTTCCTTTCTTTGGCTGGCTGATTTTACTGCTTTTACATAGTTTCACTGTACTCACTTTATTCATTTTCCTTTCCACTTTTCATAGTTATTCTACCTGTTACACAATAAACCACTTTCTTATTTGAAGAAAACCAAATTTGAAGCTCCCCATAATGAGGAAATCTATACTTATGGCTGTTGTTCTGCAGAAAAGACACTCCACAGAGCTTGCTGGTTACTGTAGAGTCAGACCCTCAATCTCAGATGTGTGCCAGGATCCTTAAGAGTGAAGATCAAAATCAAATTAATCAGAACTGGATCCTGAGTTGAATCTTTCCTGCTGTCTGTATTTCTTCCTTACTCCCCTTATGCCTTTCGGTAGGGTCAATCCTAGTCAGCCTGCATGCAACTAAGATGAAAGGAGTACTTGAAACTAGTGAAAATAGCTTTGTAACCTGACACATGAAGCATTGTTCAGAAAGCCCATTCTGCTGAAGAAGCAGAAGTACACAGTAGGCAAAACAAAACTCAGGTTACCTGTCATGAGTTCCTCCTCTGCACTCACATAGAAGTGTTCCTGTAGTTTTCCTACTGACAACTTGGAGAGCTTAAACTTTCATCCTTGACCTGTGCTCTGAATTTAAGTAAATTCTTTATTGCCTGTCCTGCTAATGGTATGAAGCTTCAGGATCTAAATAAAGCAGTAAATTGCTATTACAGAAAAGATCAAACCTTCCAGCTTACATGAAACAGTCACTGGTGACCCCACGTAAGGTTCACTGGTACCAGCCATTAAAGGGCTGTCATGCTGCTGCTGAGGTAGGTGAGGCAAACTGACCACTGCACTTGGCTTTGTCTGCTAAACTTCACTCCCCTTCTTCTTAAGTCTTTCCTTTCTTACATGTTAAAAGAAAAACCTGTTATACAAAAATCCCTTTCTATTAATTTCTATACCTTCTTCTCAATAGCCCAGTGCTCATGAGTAAATTTTGAAATGACAATGAAATTTCCCTTGGTATAACATAGCAGGGTCAGGGGGTTAAACATGTGACCTAGTCAGAACCTTATGCAAAAAAGAAGAAATTAAATGTGTTAGAAACCCTGGCAGTTTCTAAAGAATGTTGCTCTTTCAGCAAAGTCTTTGAACATTTTGCAATGTTACTTGATAAGTGCAGTTGGTAGAAATTAAGCAGCTGAAATGTGTAGCTCTACTTACAGGATAGGAAGCTCCAGTAAGCTAAAAGAATCAACATTTAATTACTGAAATATGCTGTGTGATCCAGAAAAGGCTAAAAAGCTGAAGCTATTGCACTGTGTAGCTCACTCAGCAAAGCACACAGCTGGTCTGTAAAAAATGAGGAAAACACATGGCTTCTGGAACAGTTTAGAAAATAATTTATAAATCAGAACAGATTATTTAATCAGGAAAAGCAAATTAAGTTGAGAAGAAAGAGGATATATATCAGAGGAATATACAGATTAATCAACAAGTTACAGTCTCATCACCAAGAGTTGTGGGGGGAAAATGCGCCTGGTGATTGAACAGTAAAAAACACAGCGATGAATTGAAGTATTTGCATAATACAGGAGTTTCCTTAAATAAAGTGCAGTGCAGGGAAACAGGTAAGGGGGACAGCAAGACAATGACAATTTTTTCTTTTTATTTCTTCAGGCACTGACAAGAGATTTGATGTCTGAAAGATCTGAATGCTTTCATGAAAAGAGACACAGCTTCCAAACTCAAGGGCATTAAAACACATTATTGTGACGAGTATCATTAATTTCATTACTTAGTGAGCAAGGAGTCTATGGAGGACAGGAGGATTTTCTTCACTTGTTTAACATTTACATATTTTGCACTGTATAGAAGCTGCCATGTAAAGATCTTGAGGCACTTGCCAAATGTTGGTGATTTAAAACATGAGAAAACTCTTAGAAGTAATTTGTCTTCTCCTATTTACAAAAACAAACTCAGAAAACCAAGGCCATTATTCTGATAAAGGACAAAAAGTTCACTGTTCACTAGAGATTACTTACACTGAGAGACAAGCATCCACTATAAAAGTCATCAGTTTAGGCTTATAGAAAACATTGTTTAGCTTGGGTCTGTTTGTTTAAGAGATATTATAGCACCATGGAAGAAAACTAAAGGTCTCTACAGCTCAGAAATGTCTCAGTATACACTGGAAACTGATTTTTATACAAATTTCTAGGCACTGAATATCTTATAACTGTGTTTATATATACCCCCGTCTTGCTTCCTTTTATGGGTCAAGAGCTTCTTCTGATATTAATTTAAAAATAGATTACATGAAAGAAACAGGAAAATTTCTCAAAACTAAACTTTGACTGAAGATGAGCTTTGATCACAGAAAACAGGAGGTAGAGTGAACAAATAAGATGACCATAAACTATTATAAATTTTGTTTATGGCAATGAAGATGATTTTACCATCACCATAGTTTAAACTTACTGAGAAACAGAGCTACCAACTGCTTGGTGAATGAATTGAAATATCCTTTTCAATGTCTTAAGACTTTTAGTAATATTATTTGAGAACTTAAAAGAGGAAATGCCAATGGCAAGTCAAATGAACAAACTAAAGACAAGTCATTTTTCTGAAAACACGGGTGGGGAGGGAGGTTTTCTAAGAAGGATCGCTGCAAGTAGGAGTCTGCAACAATATTGTCTTCCTCCTTCTAACATCAAATGAGGAGTCTTCTAGATGTTACACCTGCCACCTGCTTTATAAGTTACAAAGAAAGTAGCTATCCAAAGAGAAGAAAATGCAGACATTTGTTTACAGCATCAGTATTTCCTAGATAATTATTTTCTTGTTATGTTTCAACATGTTTTCTCTATGAAATTCAATTGTCATATTAAGCTATATGCACAAAGTAGAACTGAGAGCACTGACTGTTTATTTTAAGTATTTTCTTTTTTCTTTTACAGTTTAGTGTAACTGGAGGTAGATGCAATATTAAGTGATTTTTTTCCAGTGGTTTAAAATAAGTCATCTATGAACATTATGGGATAGAGTACTGGAGACTGGAATCAGTTGCTTGAAATTAATGTCTACATAAACATGCAAATGAAATAACAAATAAATCGCAGCAGTTTCTACGATGATTGTCAGTAGAGTGTAGCACAGGTCTTCTTGGATGAAAGGCTGTTTCTGTAATGTCAAAATAGTAATGCCAATACTGCAAAAAATTCCACGTGTATGCTACTGGAAAAGATACAAGATTCAGAGACAAAGTATTACAATTATGCAGTTCCTATTATTTCCTGTGTAACTCAAATGATCAAAAGCAAGTTGAGGGGAATTACTTGGCAAAGAGTCTGATCTGCTATGCAGGAATATATTTCTGTCCTCGCAGGCAGGAGTTTCATTTCATGTAACTATGAAAATGGATACTGCCATTGTCAAGACTTCTGTCTTACCCACATCTGCCAGCCTCACTGTCAGAGCTGTTAAATTTGTCTGCAGCAGATTCCTTTGTGGGAATAATGGAAACTCCTAGCAACTTCAGTTCAAAGTATTTTTTACAATTCTATGATTACTTGCTCAAATCAATGAACAAGTGCTCACTAACCTGTAACTGAGGACAAATACTGATAAATAGACAGGACCTAACTAGGGTTTATCAAGAACATTGTGTAGTAATGCCCTTTCCTTAGAATTCTAGATTTGCAAAGGAGCAAAACTGGTCTGGTGTAGTATAAATGGCAAAAAATATTTTTAGCAACAAAATAGAAAATGTTTTTAAAATAAAATCTTCAATGTTTTTTCTTTTAAATTTCCCACAAAGTTTGTTGAACAGATGGATAACTCAAAATACAGGTAACTTCTGTAGACTGAAATACTAATATGTATCTGCAAATGTGACCCTGCACTGCAATATATCACAAGTAGATGGTCAAGAAGAACTTCGAAAGAAAAATCAGATTACATGCTTTCTGTTTCCTTGGTGCAATTTCTTGCCAGCAGCATTAAATTTTTGTAACAATTAACAGATCTAAGCATGTCCTTAATTCAAAGACCACAAGTAATTTTACTGGAACAAGTGGGACTCTAGAAACTTGCAAGACAAGACTGTCCCAATGTCCTGAAATCAGCAGGCCTGTAACATTCTGCCTCTGGCAGAACTGAATTCCTTTCAGGAAATGAAAGATACCAAGTAATAACTGACGTCACTCTCACCCTTCCCTACTAAGAACAGAAAGCTTCCCAAATGAAGTTCACAAAGAAGTTGAAGCCAAGCCTCTCTCATCATGCAGAGGTGATGGTACTTTTAAAGTCAACAGGCAGGATTAACACTTGACCTCTAATATACAGAATACATACAATAAAACTTACACTGGTTTTAAAATGTACTTCCTGGTCCAGGAACTATGATTCTGCTCTGTAATGCGTGAAATGTATTAATTTTCATTTGTTTTCCCCTTTGTGAAAACCCAAACATAACATTCAATATAAACTTAAAGATTTTACATATCAAACTGATTTATATAACATTTGAAACTTTACAAAATAGTACTAAAGTAGTCAATAAAGTGATCAAATTTAAAATATTTACATTTTATACATAATTTACCCATACTTACAATTATTAAATAATCTCCCATAGTTTCCTTAATTTTAGGGAGAAGCTTTTAATAACTAGAAACTAATTTTGAATTACTATCAGATAGCTTTTTACTTGAACAGAATTTAGCAAAATCCCATTTCCAATGTGAAACATTATCCTCACATTTTCAGTAGCAGGTTTTTATATATATATATTTTTATAGCTGTTTTATAATGCAATCCTGTTTTCTATAATAAACAGCGGAGATCTAAATAAGAAAATGGCACAGCATGGATGGAAACATTATATTCCCAACTCTTAAATCCCTTTATGTCATTTGGCTTCTAGAATATCCAGTTTCTTGATAATTTGTTATTCTTCTATTACTTGCAAGGAATTGCATCCATACTTATTTAGATTTTTGTGTCATCATCTTTTGAGAAATTATTTCCTGAAGGTACTTCACAGAGACTATCACCATCTGTGCTGAAATCATCATCGTCATCATCATCATCAGAATCAGCCAACACTTTACTTGGTGACTTCTTCAGTCTACTAAAACAAAAAAAACATATTCATTATTAAAACAGCACATCTACATATAGAACACACAAAGCTTTAAACATTTATAGGCATGATTTGCAATTTTGAAGGATGTCAAAGTGCTCTGGCAGGGGCAGTTTATCATAGACTACATCTTACATGAAGGAAACATGCTCAAGATAGAACAAGTCCATTTTCAAGCACCTTTAACTAAAGTGGCACAGAGAGGAAACTGTAAACTTTGAGCACTGGGATGTTCCCAGATGGCCAAGGAAAACTAACACAGGATGACTGTTCCTCTCAGCCATTAGGGAAATTTTTACTTCTACAAATGGTGAGAGTGTCAAGTCACACCACTTTTTTCAGTTTTATATTCCCTGCTTCGATGACTTTATTCAGAAGGGAGATCTTGGAAACAATGCTGAGACACCTAGAGTTTCAAAGGTCTGTGTCAAACTGTGTGTGCTGATGACAAACTTGCAGAGGAAGCCCTTAGTTTATAGACTACAGAGAAGTGGTGTGATACAGAACTGTAAGGTCTGACAACTCATCCTACCTTAATTCTTTTTTTGCAGTGTTAAGCTGTCCTTGCAATTGTTCATTTATGTCTAGTTGCTCTTCAAGTTCTCTCTGAAGCTTCTTTTTAGCATTTTCCAGTCTGTCTATTTCTTCTTCAGCCTCTTCAACTTGGCGTTTCATTGCTTTCAAACGCAAACTCAGCTGCAATATTTACATGTCATCTGATTAGAAGACTTTTAACAAAGGAATTTTATTCTTCCTGCATCTATGAGAGGGAGAATAAAGACAACACTTTGCCAGTGTAGTGACACTGTAACCCTCTGCTTCAGAAATACTTGAAAGTCATCACTGGACTTTAAGAAAATCATGTGATATGGTTTTTTTTACAAAGAAAAACCAGCAACAAGCAAAGAGAGCTCCAGTAGAGTAAGCCAGTATTATGTGATAGCAAGAGCTGGTTTTTAATTATGACAAAGTTGTAAGTTAAGCAACTTTAACAGACAGATACTATAAAATACATTTTGAAAGCCCAGTAAACACCTTTTTTTTTTTTTAACAAAATTTTATGGTGGCAAAACAAAATATATTACTTGTTAGTGTATTTACAAGATCAATTACTGTCTGTTACTTGCTGTATTTCTTAAATTAGCATTGCTTCTGTAACTGCTTTCTTTTCATCATATTCAAAATTAATAACAATTTAGTACTAGACAAAAACATATGATGCAATGGCAGCTGCAAATATCACTAAACGGGAGTTCATAAACAACAGAGTAATCAGAATCTACCTCCATTCATCTTATATCTTTTACACATGATGGTTCATGCTAGTAGGATTAATATCAGATATTTGCATAGTAGTCTTTCCCTCTACCTGGTCCTTCTGATCAGTCAATGACAGATGTTCATCATCTACTTGCAACATTAACTCCTTCACTTTCCTCTCAAGTCTGCGGTTACTTAGTTGGAAATTGGCTCTATCCCTAGGAAAAAACCAAAACCAACAAAAGACACATTTGCAAAAAAGGAACTGAAATACTCCCAATCCTGATAATTTAATTTCTTAACAATCTTCTAAGAATTAAATAAATACTTAGGTCCCCTGTTTGGATTTACTGATTCCATACAACATCAAAAGCAGAAATGACAAAGGAGAATTTCTTCTCTCACCGCAATAACGTTTAGCAGAAAAAATACACTCCTCCAAGATTAAACAAAAAGCAAACATGAAAGTGGATGTCTCATACAGTTAGTATTTCTAAGCCTGTTCCTGATATTAGACTTCTAGAAAGTAAGCAACTATGGAACCATGTTAGCACTGTGCCCAGTTTTAAATTTTAAGACAAACTTCTATTGTGCTTGAAGCCAAAAAGAGAATTTGCAATAATTTTATGAAACAGTAACCATTTTAATTTGGTGAAAAAAAATCCCAAGTTAATCATAATAGATTTAATATTAGCAAGAGGCTATAATAACAAACATAAATGTTTTGATCTTGACATAACTGGTTTTACCTCTCTTCATTTGCAAGTCGTTCTTCCAGCTCCGTGATCCTTGCCTCCATTTGGGCAACAAGTCCCTCCTTACTGGATCGGTAAGAACCCTCCAGGTGAAGGATTCGGCTCTTCAAGTCCTTGTTCTATAGTTGGAACACATTTGGTTAATACACACTTACATAAATTGACAAATATCACCTTAACACCAAATTCACGTCTCCAGGAAAACATACATCAGTATGTACAGTGATCAGTATAGTATTTAGTGAACATAGAAAAGTCATTGAGATTTTAGTTTACTACAAACAAATTTTTTACTACCGTGGCTTATTGAAAAGAATTTACTTTTCAGCTTCGGTTAAGGTTTTAGGATTAAATGGACCCTTAAACCTCAGATAGTTGCAAGCCCCTTCCAGCAGTACTTTTTAATATGCCAATTTTTTTCCCAAATACTCTGTCAGATCTGTCTTATGTTCCACCCAATTATTTTGTAAAGTTCTCTGTTCTTGCCCAGTAAATTACTGGTGTACAGCTAGAACAAGTAGACAAAGGAATTATTTACATCCAATACCACTTTATTTATTAAAGCTATTACTTGGGTGTCTCCCAATCTGAGTGTCTCTGATGCTACTCCTACTACAAAACAGTTCAAAAATGATTTGTTAAAGGTGACTTTTTGCTAAGATTTTTCTGAGGCTAGGTAATACAGGTTTTCAATGGGGACCTAATTAAAGAGTTGACACAAAAAAACCCCCAAACTAACAAATAAAGAGTTATATGATGAACATAAAAATAAAGTTCTTTGTCACAGAAATTCAAAGCATGATCTCAGGTCTCAAAAAGAGAAAAAAGGACTATGACAGGAAGATCAGAACTGAAGTACAAGTATATACCAGCAGGTGGCATTCTTTTTTCTCAAACAATTGAGATCAATGTCACATAATTGAAGGCACCTAGTTACGTGTGTTGCACTAACATGTTCTCTAAATTCCTGTTACAATATGATTTATGTTCTTGAGTTTTTAAATAATACTGTGACTTGTTGAGATAGCTTTCCTCTGGATCTCACCTAAGGGTTGTCGTAAGTAATCTAGCTATCAGAGCCCACTGAATGGCAGAAGAATTGTTTACTACTACAGAAGAAAACACTCAACTAAAATCACAATTACTTGAAATGATATCTTCAGCAGTGTTCCTGAAGTACTGTTAAGCCTTGCCAGAACAGCTTCTCCAAAATTGGCAATTTATAACCAGACATAATTACCTGTCTTTCCAATGAAATTTTGTCACACTCCAAGTCTTGCTTTATAGCTCTTTCTTGAAGGAGCTCTGTCCTCATTTGTTCAATCTATTAGAGAAAGAAGACAGAAATGTTAATAAGAGACTTAAATAAAATTTATCAATATGATACTGTGTGTATGTATATATATATATATAAACTACATATACCTATGCAATAAGCAATATGTTCTTTCTCAGAACTCAGGACATGTATTTGATGTCAGATGAGCTTCACAGCTACAATCTTGGAAGAAAATTTCTGCTTCAGGGAAGTCCATGTTATTCACAGTACTCATTCTAGGCATTTCACACCCACATTGGATATTGTTGATGTTTACCATATACATTCTGTAGCAAGGAATGAATTCTAAGCTGTTGTAAGAGAGACACATCATGTGGCAGGATATTGAGTTCTGGAACATTCCATCCATCTTCAAACATCTTTCCAGTTGTTTTCATACCTAAGTCTGAACCTCTAAAACAGCACCTTACTTTTAAGCTGCTGAGTAGTCTAAGTTTCTCTTCATTAAACACAAGCTGGTGCCTGCAGACAAGTGCCTAGAACTCAGTGAAACACTCCACAGAGAATTGCAGTTTTCTGTGTGTATGGGAGTAGTAAAAGCTCTTTTTCAACAGACTGCTGCATGATGGATACAAACACTGCTTCCCTCCTTCAGTCAATTTTATGTCTGTTGTACTGGAGGGGCACCAACTTCTAGATTTGGAGAGGGTGGGTTTTAGGTGTTTTGTTAAAACACAACTTTTTCTATAGCTTCTGTTAATATTTCTACTCTATATTCAACGCCTGCAAGGAAGATATATTCTCCATGTGTGAAGATCTTAAAAAGCTACATAATCAATACAGACTCAGAATAAGAATGCAGAATCAGTTTTACTTCACTATTGGATTTGATTGGGAAAAAAAATTGAGCTCAAAGAAAAACTTTAAACTGGTGAACAGCTGCTACTGAAACTTTGGTGCTAAAGAACAAAGCTTGTAGGGCTATTGAAATACACATCTTGCTTCCAATCTTTCTGAGACTCCCTGCAAATCCCTAAAAATGCTTTTACAGGCGCAGCAAATGTTACCACAGCATTTGTGGTTTACACTGCACAGGGCTTATTATGACAGACATCATCTAAGGAACCCAGTGAATATCTGTATCCATTATTGTATCTGCATTAAAAAAAAGACTGATAAGATTTCAGCAGCATTTTTTCCTGCTTTACATCAGTTACATAAGAACTTGCATAAACACACCATCCCAGCTAAGCAACTCGCAGTTACAAGTCTTTCAAAAGTCCTTGGGAATTCTTGCATAAAAAAAACCAAAAGCAATGTTAAGAATGTGAAGGTTAAACAAGTACAGCAGATGAAAATTTACCCCAGGCTTCATTTTTTAACCACTTCATAATATTAGAAGATACATTTTTAGTTAATCATGGTTTAAGGAAGTAATTTGCACTGTTTCTGGAGCCTGGAAATTGATATCTAAATACAAATAATGACAGCAACGCATGCAGTTGCATATGTTATGCCACAGGATGGGGACAGAAGTGTAGAAGGCATTCCTGAAAACTAAGGTCATAAGAGCTCCTAGAATACCAATGGCAGCACGTGGCTGTGTTCTCAACAGCTGGGTAAGTTCTTAAAAGCTCTCACTGTTGAATGGAAAACTAATAATTACAATGTTTTATATGTTATATAGTAAAATATTATATAGTAAAGTTTATTTTATAGACACAAATTAGAATCACATGTGTACAATAGCTGTATTTATTAATGAAAGATATGAAAAAAGTTACAATGTGAGGGATTACATAGAATTTATTCTGCTGTAATTGCTTTAGCAGGACAGACACAGGAAAAAATACAGCTAAATTTGTGGTAAAATGAATGACTAATTAAAAATGTAGCTGCTAACTGAAGAAAGGGGTTTTGGCTTATGTAGGAACTTGCTTAATGGACCACGCTGAGGTTCCACTGTGCTCTTACTGTGCTCAGGGGCTGTAACGAATTTGTACAGCCTTCCCAAGATTCAAACTAAGGAATTATTTAGAGGACAATTATTATATTTCCAAGATGACTGCTACTGTTGTTGGACACCTCTTGGTAAAAGCAACCTCACAGAAGGGTAGTAGGAGATAGAAAAAGTGCTATATCTGATTAGGATCAGAAAGCTACTGCAAATATATACAAAAGTTTGTTAGAAGAAGAGGCAGCAGATACAATTCTTGCTGGAGGAGATACAAACAGCTTTATCTTTTTATGACTTTCAATAGTAAACACATAATTAACATGCACAAATGAGAAAAGCAGTTCTCTGCCAAAATGTGCTTGAAATTCCACTTATTTCACAGCAGCAATATGTACCATGTGGGACTTCATGTTCCATGTTCTACCTTTCCTATGTCTAATATATTATAATTGTGTTAAAAGAGTAAACGATTTCTGCAGCTTAAGGCAACATTTATCACAGCTGGATCTGAAGAATGCTAACAACAAAGAATTGAGAAAATCAACTGTATCAGATTTTAGAAAGCTTGATCATTTTGTGCCAGCTTGAGGATTTTAAGCAGCTGTTGAGTTCATTACAGTGAAAGCAATTTGATTTCTAACAATAATTTAGATGCCATGAGTGTTGTTCACTATCTCACAGGTTTGCAGCCTATGTTTCTTGTTAATTCCTAAGCAGTGCATAATATATATATATATGTATATATACACACACATACACAGATATATATGCCATAGACAACTTCCAAATAAGTGATCAAAAAACCCCATGATTAACCAAGAAGAAAGCTAAAGCTAAACAAATCCCTTTGATGCTTCAAAATTGAAAAATAACCTTCACATCCAGATTTTCATTTCTTTGCTTCCTAAAGCCAGTGCCAGCCAAAGAGCAGGTATACAGCTCTGCACTGGGAACACTTTACCAAAAGGAAGTGAAAGATGCAGGTGAGCACAATTTTATCCTTACTTATTTATTCTAAACTTGTCATGAAAACTATGAAGTCAATTTTTCACACTTATTATAAACCACTCTGAATTCAATAGACTCTTGCTTGCATTATCACAGAACACAAAAATTGATGAGGGTAACATGAGGATTTTTCAATTATATTTGCAAAGTCAATATGGCAAGAGATTCTTCATTTCACTTGTTCATAAGAAAAAAAATCACTTATTAAAATATGTCCTGTCCCTGCTCACTTTAGACTCAATGAGCAGCTGAGTGCTCTGGCTTTCCATGTGTGTCTCTGTGAGTGTGGTTTGAACATTTTGGTCTTTCTAGAGTTACTAATACATTATCATTTAAAAACTAATAAGATATGACCCACTTCTCCCCAAAATTTTTTCGGCTTCCACTCTGCTGTGGTACTTCTTGAGAACAAGACAAGAGGAGATGAAAACAGCGTGTCATGCAGCCATTCAGACTGAAAAGGGTGTTTAAATGAAAAAAGAATAACATTTCATGGCAAGTGAAATGTGAACTATTAGTCTTGCCAATGTTTATTCAAACATTCAGCTTTATATAAAGTAGAAACAGTTGTTTAAATTTGTTTTTACTGGAAATTTCAGTATTATAGTTCATTATCAGTATGTTAAAATAACATATTTATAATAATAGTTTTAAACATGTAGAGGAATACAGATATTACCAAAATAAATCCATTATAATTTCCCATGTCATTATAAATGCTTAGCAGACCCTGAAATGCTCTTTAGTAATTTGACTACTTAGTCATTCTGGCATAAAATCAAAACAAAGAAACCTTTATAACTCGTGTGTGAAATGAGAAATTCCAGACCTCAAAATAAACACGTCTTTTACCCATTATGTAACATTTTAGTCACCAAACTGTATTTTAGGTTTCTATTCAGTTAGCAAATTAACTTCCATAGCAGCTATGACTAAAGTTCTCTTATCCCAGGTTTACAACACAGGCACAGACTCCAGTATTAAAGGCTTCCTGATTTAACAATAGCATGACCCCACATTATTATAGGTCCTTTACATTCTATTTCACCCACTGAGTCTATACAGGAGACTGTAGGAGTCTGTACAATGTCAATGGAACAACAGCAGAAAGGCTTTATTACACTCAAATAGAATCTCAGTAACCTGAGTTCAAACAAAGCAGTAATGGTGCCTTGGTGCTTCAAGGATGTGTGAGAGAAAGCTGAGCTCTACCTCACTTTAAATTCTCCAGCTGTCTCAGTGGAACACACAATTTTGCTGAAAAGACACAGAAACTAAGATTTTACTTTCTGTTCTCCCTCTGAAGCTACACCTATTCAAAAGAATGTAGTTCTTTTTTTTTTTCTGGAGAACGAGAAATGAGAACAGAACAGATGCTTGTGGGTACCTCATTGCTAAATGCTCCCTGAGCTTCTAGGAAATTACTGTGAGCTGTAGTACTTCATGGAGAGATACAGCAGCAGATGTGCTGTAATGATTTATGCATCAGTTTCACATCTTTCAGAAAGCAAAAATAAGGCAAAGAATATTAGATAGGCCATGATATTCCAAGACAGCCACATCACTGTATTTCTTTCCATGAACTATTACAATATTTGCATGATCATGACTACTCAGCCATCAATGTCTGGCTACTTTTGCAGTAGTCAGGCCCCATACTCTACTAGTTTATTATAGGACCTATCATATCTTTTGTCAGTTCTTTCAGAAACCATGAATAATATTATTAAGGCCTCTGTCTTCAAACCAATGAATTCCTAATTCTCCTAAGACTTGGTAATTTCCAACTTGATGGTCTCATTTCCAATACACTCACTCCAATTCCCCCCACCTGCACATTCATGGGTTTTACTGAAGACAGGTAGAATGTTCCTTTATTTGAGAGGGCATAACTGAATTACTTTTTATCTTGACTGAGGCCTCACCATACAGTGTCCAAAACTTCTTTCCTCTACTTACACAGACAAAAGCCTTTTTGTTACTTGTTTGACATACTATGATAGGTCTCACTTAGCTTGGCAAGTATTACTTTATCTTTACATTTTCTGTCTCATGAGACACAACCTCATTAATAAATCCTTCTTTCCATCTTTCTGGGTTATCAACTTGTATTACACTTCTGGAACAAAGGACTGATGTTTTTATGTGGCAAATAGTTTCCAACTGCCTTGCCTTCGATATATCTGAATCAGTTTTTAAACTTATACTGAAAATAAAGATTCCTCTCTGTTGAAACTGGCTAGCATCCTTGGTTCAGATGATTTCACTAAATAATTCCATAATTTCCTAAACCTTCTCCTCTTCCTTCTTTAAGAGTCTATTATGCTGAATTACTTTTCAGTATGATTAAAACTGTGATCTTTCAATAAAAGAGACTCTTCACAACAGGCTTACTGGTCTTTCAGTCTTCATATTCATCCTTCAGTCTTTATATAAATCCTGTTTTCCAGTTAGAACAACAGGAAAAAAATGGTCTGTGATGATGTGGAAAGAACATATTTAATCATGTTTGTGAACATGAGTTTTTTGGATTTACATGCTCTGCTCAAGTATGGCATATAAATCCTATTGCTAATCATTATTTAGTTGATCAATATTTCACAGAAGCATTAAACAAAAGCTGGAAAACTTGTTCAAGTACCTGTTCTCTGCACCTGCTGATCCTCTCGGACAACAAATCTGAATTATTCTTTTCTTCATCAAGCTCAAGTTCCAGGTGAGACAACTTGTCCTAAGAGGAACAAAGAAAAGCAGCCTCAACATACTACTTTCCTCTTCAGATTGCTATCCTTTTCCATCCTCTTCAGATTGCTATCAGGGCATTCTTCTTTAAACTTCAAGCACCCATTGTGTCTGAAAGACTAAGCTTGAGAACTGAAATGCCTCTTAAAACACACAGCAAAAGAGATGGCAGGCAGATAAGGCTTTAGAGTGAATTTGTTTGACGGAAGTAAAATAAATGTTTTATTTCCCTTTTCTAATCACTCCCAACAATTTCAAGAATGTAAGAGAAATTTTGTAGTATTTCTAGAGACTTTTTTTTGAGTGTCTGCATTACATTATATATTTGGAAGACAAATTTCTTTTTATCGGAGTACAATGACATAGAGATGTTTGGTTATGAAATGACAGCCTAGTTGAACTGAACACTTATGATTGCCTAGTAAGAAGTTAGGGTTACAATGTTATTCAGACTCCTGAAATTAACTGATATCAAAGCCTAAACAGAACTTACACTTCTAAATACTTTTGAAGTTCTGAATAATGGGCCTAGAAATGAAAGTCATGCAAATTTGCATGATAAGCTCTGCATAAAATTAATAAAAAAGAAGCTAATTAAAGCTACAAGAGAAAATTCTAGTTTAGAACATATCACGTTACAATAGATATGCTAACAAATCACCTCTAAAATATACCACATTATTTTCTGCAGTAATACTACAAGGATTTTCATCAACATTAAGCCATTTTGATTCCTTCCAAGCAGAATCCATGTGAAACACCAAAATTACTTTCATCTCTTCAAAAAAGACACAAACCCTTAAGAATGTTTTTTACCTCCATTAGTTTGATTTGTCTTGCCCGATCATCTTTTAAGTGGTTTTTGGCTTCCAGTTCATACTCCAAGCTTTTCACAGTCTGTTCCAGTAACTGAGTTTTTGTTATTGCCTCATCCTGAGCTCTCTGGTGGTCCCGCAGGTTTTCTTCCATCAGACGCATCTGAAGCAATAAGATCATGGGAACACACTTCACACTGTACTTCCTAGAAACAAGGGATGGCAGCAAAAGGGGACTCACTGCAAACACAACAGATTTGGAAGCATGACAGGAATTCCATCGAGTTACTGGCTTTTCACAGTAATTTTTTTGTTTATCCACAAGATGGCACCAAGAAAATAAACTTGGATTATGACCTATAATGAGATGCTTCATGCTACATATTTTACACTCACCATTATCCACGGTGTTGTTCTTATTAGTATTTCTTTTTACTAAGTTACAATAAGACAAAATTTTGATACTTTTCTAAATGGTTTTATCTTTGGAACTTTTCCTTCTCAGACTCCAAATACTTTAGCTTTTAAATAACTATGTAATTTATATGTCTGATGCACTTTGATTGACAGCATTTTACCAATGACATGATGGCAGATTTATATATACATATATATAAAACTATTAGATACAGTTGGGATACCTGCTGAGGACAAAGTTCCCTATTCAACAACTCCACGTCCTCAATAATACTATCCAAAAAGCCTTCATGATACTTTAAATACATACATAATAAGTGAGAGGGGTTTTAGATGAAATCATGACCATTCCTTATGTATGTAACTTAACTTGCAACACATATATAATGTAGGATGAGAGTTTTTTTCTTTAATAAAAGAAAACTCATAAGTTTTCTACATTCTTCCTATGTTTGAAGTGCTTATTATAGCAATGAAGCTAAAATAATTAGCGAATGTTCAGAGTTTGCTACCTACTGCTAAGTCCTGACACCTGCATGACGTGGTGAACAGCTAGTTAAGTGCAGGGATCTGTACCTTAATATCCTCTTACATGCATTTAATGCTTCAGAATGACATTGAATTGTCAGCTTTAAAGATGGGTATCTTCTGTGAATCCACACAGAACCCAGAAGAGATACAGCACTTAAGAACTCCCATATTGCTTCACAAGATTGATTAACTGTTTTTCTACTGGACCAGGATAATACTCATGTTGCCATGATCATTACAATCCTTGGCTTTTGACGAGACTCTCAGAAAGTAAGTTTTGTGCACTGTGACACCTAGCCAGGAGAATTTTGCTGATAAAAGAGTTTCATGTTGAATGGAAAAACTATTTATACATGTTAAACACAAAGGAGGAAGTGGTAATAAAGACTTGCAATTGTCCTGAATATTTAGTCTCCCAGGAAGTTGGCTATTTAACCTGCCTTTCCTATATTTAGTTTCCTCTTTTGCAGCTATTTGCCATACTACATTTTAAAGCCCTAGCATACTGCCTTGTGGAGATGTCGAATTGCACAGCTACTATTTTGTCCTTTGTATACTGTTTGGATTATCTTTTTTGTCAAATAATGATTTTGTTCTTTAATTTTTTTCTTTGTATTTGTTTCGTAATTGTAATAGATGACACTAGAAGTATTTCTCGTAACTGCAAACACAGTGTATTTACAATGTATAAACATAGATTTACATATTTGATATATGCATTAGGGTAGGTATCTACATACAACTTCATTCAATTCAAGAGCTGTGTTCTCAAAAACCACCGTATTAGCTTTCATTTTTCATCATGAGTCTTCATCCCTTTACAAAGACTCTCCACCACTGAATGGAATAAATAAAGAAGGAAGACACAATATATAGGAACTACTCTTTCTTCTACTGCTGTTCTTTCAAATTTAATTTAAAACAACTTTTCTAAGGGGAGAGGGCAACATAAGAGTTCTAAAGTGGAAAAATCCTACTACTAAAATATTCCATACAGAAAAAACATCTGTGACCAATGGACAGCAGGTATATGCAGATATTTAAAAGACTGGATTGTCTTTACGGGAAAATTTACATACAACAAGGCAGACACTCAAGATTGGTTGATCCTTTGTGGAGGACCTGGAGCCAAGAGCATTAATGGCATAGAAGGAAGCCTCCGTGGTATAACAAAGGTATTCGCCCATGTGAAAATATAGGGAGTTTTCTCCCATATCTCTTTGCACAGCCACTTTAATGTATCCCAGTTCTATATCCCCAGTTAGCCTGTTGGCTATCCCTCCCCTTTTACCTTTGACGTCTTTCCCCTGGAAAGTTCTCCCTTCCTTGTTTCCCCATTGGTCCCAGTTTGGTGCAATCCTCCACCCCTGTTGTCCCATTGGTTCCCCCTCTCTCTAACCCCGCCTATGCACCACTTTCCCTTATCCCTATTGGACCCTGACCCTCTGCTCCGCCCCCTCTACCCATATATAATCCTGGGCCCTAAGCCTACCGCTGTCTTTGGTTCCTGGTTTCCCATGGGGTGGTGGCTGATAAACCCCCCTGTACAGCCATGCTAAAGGTGGCTCTCATGGTTCCCATGCTGTGAGCTGGGTGTGTGCAGTGTCTGTGCCGGGCTGAGCGGCTCCTGCTGGAGACTGCTTTGGGAAGGGAGCGCCATCCTACCACCCATACATGATGCTGCAGTTCTTGGATGCACAGAAACCTTTGTCACTTAAAACTACACCTGGGGCCATATGAAAGAAGAGGAGAATGTATGTTTGTAGGTTTGTTTGGTTTTCCTAATTAATTGGTGGGTTTTTCCTAATAAAAACATTTCCAAATTCTCAATTCTTTCAGCAGCAGGCATTAAAGACCAGCAGATCATCAATGGAATCCTTGTCATATCACTTAAGATACATTAATTTGTCAAACACTGAATTTATCTGTCCTAAACAGGAAACTTCATTTCCCCAGCAGAAATAGCATGCTGATCACCACTATGAAAAATCAAACTCAAAAGCATGCTGAGATCAGCCTCTCATAATGTACATGAGAGTACACAAAAGCATGATGTCAAACATTCAGTATCTTGAAAAGTCCCTGCACTGAATTCTATGTCAAAGCTGAGAATTTGTCACAGAATTTATGAGTTATTACCTCATCCTGCATTCTTATGTTCATCAGGCGTGATTTTTCTACCTCAATGTTTTTCTCCTTTAATTGCCTCTGAAGATCTACAAATTCCCTGCGATTTTTCTCCTTGTATTCATCAAGCTGGCTCTGAAGCTCCAGAGTTGATGTTCTTGAGATATCCATCATTTCAGACATCTAGGAAAAAAGTACATACACAAAAGGTTCTATAGTGCTTCAACACAACAGTTTTCTTCCTCCAGATTCAGTATTCAGCTCAATCTTTTCAAAGAAAATTTATCAAATGTTCCCAAATAAATTAATTTCTATACAGAAATGGGAAAACACAAAACAGTAAAGTTAATTTCTAATAGTATGTGTGGCAAGACTATTCTCTTTGTCTGTCAGCAGTCCTTCCAGCTAAGTGACACAAAGAACTGCACAGCCACACTTCAGTATGTCAGTATTAGCTGAACAGTTTCCACACAGATGGCACAATAAATCTGATGCAGAAATGTTGAGAATCAGCTGTAAAACTCTGAAATATCGCTGTAGTGTACATGAGAACTGAACTGAGATCTGGGATCTGGTTCATACTGGTTTACAATGCCATTTTGCAATAATGGTGTTCAAATCATGGTTCCAGCCCTGAAAGCTTTTAATAAGAGCCTCTAGGTTAAAGAAACTAATACTGAACTTTGCATTTTACTTTCTTTTATACATTTAAAAATATATAATTCTTTACAAATTGCCAGTTCATTTATTTCTATCTGTTAAATATTCAGATCCCTGCAGCCTCTTCAGGGTGAAGTCATACCTCTTCCTGTAACTTCTCAACAGTCTTGTTCAGTTGCAATCGTTCATTCTCCATTTCATTCTTTATCTGCTTTAACTGCTCCTTCTGCTGAGTTTCATCTTTTAATTGCTGATTTAACTGCTGTCGATCCTGTGAAATGCAACGGATGTTCTCCTGCAGTAGATTAAAAAATACATATAATGAAATGTAGACCATCTTTTCTAATGCCTTAAAGGTATGTTACTTAACACAGTAATAGCAGCAGCTGCTGTAAAATTAAGACAAATTTGAGTTTGCTAGCTAGTATAGGACAAACACCAACATGTCATGCTAGAAACATGGAATGTCCATTTATATCTCTTTTTTTAACTCAAGTATTAAAATAATGCAATGGGAATGTTGTTACCAGCTATCCAAATGCTGCAGTTTTCTCAGTTACTGCCTGTTCAGTACAATATACTGAATTTCACTATTTGAAATCTGAATTTGAAATCTACAGGACAGCTTCAATGGTCAGTTTACATATAATCTTTAATTTGAGTACCCTTTGTATCTTAAAATACTTGAGCACTTTTCAGTGGAACTGGCTAGCCAGTCACAGTGTAACTGCAAGGCAGGCAAACAGCCTGTCAGTTGCCAATTTAAAGCCAGTCATTAGTGGCAATTAATTAGTTTGTGAAGAAGCTAAAGTGTTATTATATGAAAAGAGAACAAAACGGGGAAATGAAAAGGAGTCATTTGTTTCCACACTAACCTAAAAGATTATTCTGATATTTCTCCATTTTTTCCAAACAATACTAGTTGAATGTTCTCTTTACAAAATTAGTAATTCATCTCAGCTGATAACTGAAAATTAAAAATGTATTTCAACGTACAATGTTCTGCAATGCTAATTCTAGATGCCTACCATTATCTACCACAATGAAAAGATAAACTTCCTATTTTTCTACCCATTGAAAGGATCCCATGTCCTGATTGTTTAATTTAAAAAGCACAGATTACTTGACACTGCCATCCATAATGTTGGTGTAATTGTTAGTTTTTACGATATCACAGTACCAAATATGCTACGGTTAAAGGGATAAAAATTAGGTTATTTCCCTTCTCAATAGTACAGAAATGTTGAGATGCATTTAATTTCCTGAAACACTGCCCTGCATAGATGTGGCGACACTAGAACAGAGGTTAGAACATAACACTAAATGCTACAAAAATACTCCTCACTTGAGTATCCATAAACAAAATTTCAGTACAGAGGATGATTTTAAATGAAAGCACTAATGCAAACTGTCTATTAAGTGCAAACCAGCTTTAACATTTCTGACTAGAAATCCAGAATGGAGGAGGAATAGACTTGGCTGTTTCCAGTAACTGCTGCAGTTCTATTGGTATTGTCATTGTCTTTCTTATACTAGGCCACCATTACAAGTAATTTGTGCTATGCAAAAAAGCAAGATGAGACAGTCAGGAATTACATTTCCACTGGAATACACATTATTACAGTGCCAGAGTTTGTTGTCTAAACTGTCAATGGTAACACAAGGCCAAATCAACCTACTGTACAACATTATTCATTAGAACAACTCTAAAGACAGAAAGACTGAATTGTTCTAAACAGAAGGGCCACTGATTACATCCTGAGGTCTGTTAGTGCTTCATATCCGGTGGACAAGAGTGTAGAATTAGAGGATTAAATTTAGTGTGCCAGAATTTAGATATAAGTTGTGAATAAAATGTCAAGCCAGAATCTCCTGTCACCTTCCCTAGAATTCTTTCATTTGGGGACCCTGCTTGGAGGCAGCATTATTTGGCAAGATGCCCTGAAGGATGCATAAACAGTAAAAAAAGAACACACTTTTCAAACATCTTGACCCAAAGCTAATCAAGATGCAGGAGATGTGTATTGGAGCATTGATCCATGTGACACAGCAAGGTCGAGTCAGGCTGTGACAGAAGGGAGTTCTTAGGGGAGTGTGCTGAATGCAAGCCACTGATGAGCAATGAGCTCCTACAATGATTGTGCAGACTGATCAGTGATACAGGCAAGCAAATGAGAAGAATCAGTGAGGGAGAGCAGATAAACATTTAAAATTAAAACAAAAAAAAAAGATAACCAAAAACCAAGCCTGACCAAAACTCTCAGATGAAACACTTACTCATGAAGTTATAAGAAACATCAGCTTAAAAACATCATTTTGTGGAAACAAAACTCACCTGTATTGTTTAATGCCTTATATTATTGAAGCACATGCAATTTTAAAGACACAGAAGTATTTTCTTGCTGTCATTTTTCCTTTTTACCACAATTAACTGAACCATGAGAACATGTTAACACAGTCTTTCCTTGGCTTTTAATCCACTCAGAAACATGTTACATTTTCAGATTTTCAGAACAGAAATGTAAAATTTATGTTGATGACAACAAGGGAAAACATCTATTCAATTAAAAAAGTAGCACTAGCAATTTCCATGTGCCTCATTTTTGAGTCTGACTTGTTTGATAGAATCCACTGAAATGTTAGCTAGAAGCAAAACTAAGAGAATTCTAAAGTGATACTGTTGAAATCAGTGCTTCTTTGGTTCATGTGAAAGGTGAATCATGGGGAAGAAAAATTAGGTTTGTAGCTTTTGCAGACACAAAATATGAAAGAACAGTTTCAAGATTTATACATATTCCTGTCATTACTAAATAGATCTGAATTTTCATGCTACCTGAATCACCCTATCTTGATTCATACACAACACTGCTAACATCTCTCTCCACTGCTCTGAAGCAGATGCATTCTCCACATGTTTAATTTCTGGGCTAATCTGAGAGAAAGCATAACCTTTCCTGGACACTGGGTGGACTAAGGAGTAAAGTGGACCAAGGACTTAATTCATAATTTAAGAGGCTGCAAATCCTAGTGATACATGTTAAATGTCTCTGGTATTGTGACTGAATATTCCAGTTCTATACATTTGCAAATAAGAAAGGCTCATAAAAATAGAGACGCAAATGTCCTGATTTTCATCCATTAACAATAATTTTCTTTATATTCAAGTACAGCTTTTTATTCTTTTACATGCAAACACCTTCATGAGATGCAGGATCATTGAAAAGAATAGATTTATGAAACCTTAGGCAGTTTATTTGGAAATCAGTTTCTCTAAAATTTTCCTAGTTCAATGGAAATAGCAAAAAAAAACTTCAGCAAGAAAACAATTTTAATTTGGTAATGCTGTGGTTTCAGTACACATTTGAATGCTGAAGTGAGATCTAAACTTTAAATCAAAGTGTACTTCAAAATGAATGAGCTGTAACTCTACAGAAAGCAGTAGTGACTCAGGTAAATAGAAAACTTAAAATTTAAATTACCCAAATTCTTCTTGTTCTTACCTGCATATCTTCAAGCTGGCTTTCCAAAGCTGCTTTTAACACTAACAATTCTTTTCCCTCCTTTTCAGCATGTTTCAAAGCTTCTTCTAATTGTTGCTTCTCTTCCTGCAATGATGCAATTTGATATATTCAGAAAGAGTGGCCAAGCCTTTAATCTAAGTAAAACTGAGCTGTAAAGTCATTTTACTCTGGCCTATGCCAAAGTGTGACTTGGTTTTACTCTAGTTTTTGATAGGAAAATCTTTCCTGTACATGTCAGCAAACTGTATCCTGCTTCTTGACAACCTGCTGGCTTTTCCGCCAACCTTTTTTACAGCATTGTTCATCCTCCTCTTGGTCAGTTTTTATTCTACAATGAATCCATTGCAAAGCAGAAGACTACTTAAGGGGTTTGTTTTCTTAGCTTACCTCATATGTCTTTAATTTCTCCTTCACTGAATTTTCTTCTCCTTTCATATTATCAATCTGTTTCTGCAGCTCCTCAATTTTCCTCTCTAGCTCAGTAAGAGTTCTCTTCAATCGCTCATTTTCCTCTATCAGCTCTTTGACTTGATTTTTTAAATTATTTCTCTCCTCTTGTGCAGCATTTTTCTCACTTGCAAGGATAGCAGCACTCTAGTGAAAACAAATTATATCATACTTAAAAAAAAAGAATTGATGCTGTTTTCCAACAGGAATTCCCTAAGACATCACATCTAATACAGCTAGGCTGTAACATTAAAATATCAACAGAGACTTTAGCTTTTTTTTTCTCCTTGGGCGTATCAGCAGATAAAGTAATATATGACACCTAAACAGCCCCATGCTTGTCATCTCATATTTTCATCTTAACATCTTCTTCTTTATTGCCCTAAAATATTTCATTACCAAATCCCATTGTTAGGTAATGTTAAAAAAAAATTAACAGATAGGAAAAGCCATATGGACCTTTAAGGAAGAACATATTTATGAAGAGTATCTTCCACAGCAACACAGGATTTAAGAAGCCTCACCCCCACTGATGATTCCAAGCACTAACATTCAACACACTACATTCAAGCAGCTATTGGTGGGGCTGCAGAGTGAAGGACAGATAATATAAAGAGATCTTGACACTGAAAAAACAGTGGTGGTTCAACTTGTATTGAATGCTGAGTTCAACTTCTATTCAAAAAGATACACTTTTTTTTCAGAAACTCAAATCAATACATAGCATAAATACAAATGACAAAAATGAACAACACATCACAACTTGTGGCACTGGATTTTTGACTTTTTTTGCAGGGCAGTTTGCTGTAGCATGTTACTTTTCAGAGCTAATCATCACCTCACCATTTACCTTCTAAAACACCCTACCATTTACTGTGGAAACCATAAGTGGAAGTATCTCTCTATATTGTTATACTATTTATTGTAACAGAGACAAGGTATGCACTCATAAACATTTAATTCTGTAAAGAGCAGCAAGGATTTAATCTTTGCTCTTCACTGACTTTTCATTCAGAATCCCCTCCAAAGAATATAAAAGAACCCAGGATATAATGGCTGGTCCTTGCTTCTGGCCATTCAGGGGCTGATACAAAACAATACCCTGTACAAAGATCTGGCTCTCAAGTGCAGCCAGGTCTTCTACACCAAGACCTTAAACAACAGCAAGAACATGAGAAGAAACATAGGAATCAATCTAGACCAGGATTCTCTCTCATGGCCATAGCTGATGCTGACAGGCAAAAAGAGGAAGAACAACTATGGGGCAAGCTGTTCATCATTATACATTCCCAGCTTTCACTGGTTTTCTTCCATGAATGCACTGTCCATTAATTTCTCTAATCCTTCTCAAATCCATTTATACTGTTGGCCTCTACAGTATCTGGTAACATTAAGTAATTACACATTCATTACTGAAGCATAATATTTTTTGCATGTGAAATAGTGTTTATCTGGGTGAAAACAGAAGAAATCCTATCTAACTACTCAGAAACTATTTTGTGAAATAGTGTATGAAAGCATGAAAATCACTTTTCATTTATGCTATTTTTGATTGTTGCTCCTGATCTTCCCATTTCCTTACCCAAAAGGAATAAGTAAAGTTATTTAAAAGGGTGTTTACAAAGAGTGCCCTCACTAGACTGTTTTCTAGCAAGCAGCAGCTTTAAAATCATGCAAATTAGATAAAGCGGTAACTCAGAAAACACTCAGACTGTCTACAGGGTCAATGAACTTATTATACAAAAACTGGCAGCATAAGCAGGCTGACAAGTTCTGGTCTTTTGAAAATCCCAAAAAAACTTGTTCTTCTAAGCACAGACTAGTTAAAAGCTTTGAAATAAATCTCTGTCAATGCATTAAGTTTTCACATACTGAAATTTCAATAGCATTTATATATTCCTTTCATTTTTGCTTTCTGCATACAGCAAGGTTTTACTAATTAGCAAGCACTCCACCAGTGGCTCCTTTTAGTCTCATTTCTCCTTTCTGGAGCTGAGTGAAAGCAGCTGAGGCATGCTGGGGAGTTCAGGGAATGGAATGTTGATTTGTCTGTTCTTTTTCATCCAGCTGCCTACATGGGGCTGCACAGTAAGAGAGGACTGCAGTAGACCTACATCTGACGTGGGGATTCCACTGTATCAAACATACTCTACTTTCCCAACACAGGAAGCAGTATTTACTTAAAAGTACATACACACACACAAAAAAGTAAACAACCTAACAATCACCCCCCAGAGATCCATATACATAAATAAGCACAGCAGTAATATCTGTCTGTATATATAATTTAACTTAGGAGGTTTAAAATTAAGTTTAGATTACACTAATGCTGTCATAGCTAGAGATCTGCTCCAGCCTGCTTTTTGTTGTATGTCTCTTAGGACACAGACCCTAACATTAAACTAAACTACTATTTGCTCTCCTTTTTCACTATATTTTTCAGTAAGTTAGCAAGAAGTTAGGTGAATACATGTAAAATGTAGAGAAGCGTAAAGGGCAAGTTGCAAGTATTGTCTTTATTAACCTAATTTAAAAGTTTTGAAATAAATTGGATATCTAAATAAAACCTTCCTAAAGTTCCAGCTGATTGAGTGATCAGCACTTAGCCAACAGATCTTCACAGATCTGTAATGATCTTAGCATTATTACAAGGATTACACCCACCCAAACAAATTCTCTAACATGTTAAGGACAAAATTCTTTTCTTTCACACACACATACTTTTTCAAGATGGTACAAAACTCTCCTGGTATATATGGGGAGCTGCACTGTATTAAACTTGAGAGAGTGAACATTTTTCTTACTTATATTCTGGGGAGAGTACAAGGAATTTTCTTTACAATGTGGTTTCACTGTACATATTGTTTCAACATCTTTTCAACTTGTTTCAGACAAGAAGAAACACAGGAGTATCTAACTTACCAGTTTACCTTACACAACTGTACTACACACATAAGGCATGGAAGATGACCCTGAGGATATTGTTCAGGAGGGTACTAGACAAAACAATCCAAAAGTATCTTCAGTTTGATAATGAAGTTAAAACAAAGTCAAGCCATACAAATACAGTTTAGATGTTCCTTGTGTAAGAAAGAGCATACATAGCTTCACTTCACCAAGAGCCAAATTACACAGAAAAAAGCTTATATTCATTTTTCCCTAGAGTACTGAGAATTTCATGCAGAGCTTCTTCACTGGCACAAATGAAGTTCCTGGATTGTAAGTTTTTGGCAATGTATGCAATATCCTATAGCATATTACCACAGAAAGTTAAGGTATCAAAAGTCCACAGCTCTTGCCTTGTATTCTTCACTGTTAGTCTTCTCTGGCACCCCACATTACCTTGTACCTCCTCTCCAGGCTTGCTCTTGGGAAGAGAGGTGAACATGACAGCAAAATGCCAAGGGATCACTGGAGAGCACAGACAAAGCATACAAGCACTGAAATGCAGTTCTGACAGACCTTGTAGCAACACCATTAGGGGAGAACCTGGTGGAGAGAGATCCCTGTCTATATATTGAACACTTATATAAGGTTCAGGCCAGCAGCTATCAAACCATACATGGCCATGCTGACGCACAAAAGGATTGCTGTGTCCTTTGCCATGGAACCCCAGCACACAGGCAGTGTGCTCAGCTGTCCCACACAGCCAGCAGGCAGATTACTCATGTACAGACCATAGGTACAATTTAACATTCATTAGAGATGGCTTGCTATACTCTGCATAGAATTTCCTTAACAAAACACAGAATTAGAAGATATGAAAACCAGTGCATTGAAATGATGTTGAAATTACTATGTATGTTGATATGGTCTGAATGGCAACTGCTGTGCTTCATAGGCTAAAACTGAAAGTGGTAACAACAAGGACAGTTCAAACTGTCCAATAGTATTTGCCAACAGCCAGGGGTAATCTCCAGGGTTCTGCCTGTATGAGCAGGGACACAAGCTTTCACTGAAAATTCAGGGACTAGCTCAAACACTCAAAAAAATGAGTTGCGGGCTGTTTGCAAAAGCATTCAGTTAGTGGGTTAGAGTGATGAGGATGAAAGAAGGAGGAAAACTGAACATTGAAGGGGTAGTAAGTACAAATGAGGAAAAAACCAGACAGGGAGAGATTCTGCTGTGGATCCATTTCCCTCAGTCCACATGTGACTTGTTTGCACTTGGTGCTGCACATAAACAGTGTGAGTTAACTAATGGTCCTCAAGGCTTAATGACATGGCATCAATTAATGGCTCCCATCAATTAATGCCCATTCATAAATCCTTTACATTTATTTATTTGGGGATGTTGGAAATGTTTTGGCAGTTTTTTAAACTATGTTTATACAATTTAACTCATGGTAACAGAACTAGGTAAAGGTCACAAAGTAATGATTTAAGTTGAATATAAAATATTAACAGACATTGTTAATATAAGAACTTTAGTTCAAAGAATTGTGGATCAGTCTCTTCAGGAAGTTTAAAGGAGATTATGCACATAAACATACAGAGCACAAAACAGACAAAACTGGTTAAACAAGATTCTTGTCAACAAAACCTGGAATGAAATACTGTGTATTCAGACATATTTGCCATACAAATGAAAAAAAAAAACCCAAACACCTCTGCAAAAAATTCAAGCCCCTGAAAAAACAGGAGGAGAGGGGGTCAGTCTTATAAAAAAATTGAAGTGGGCCCTTTTGGATCTTCAAATTAACACATGTGAATTCCAATTTTGCTGTTTCTTCCCTATGTTACATAAAATGTTTATTTCTTTTTAGTCACACTTACTAGTTGTGGCAGCATGTCTTAGTAAACCAACTTACTGTTACTATTTACTGCATTGTATTGTACAATTACATTTATGTAAGTAAATACTCTATACCATTTTGTTTATTATACTTATTTCCTTGCATTTGTTTTGTCTTTCCTTTCAACCTGCCTGTCCTCACTGTCTTCCAGGGCATTCAGTGCCTTCTATGCCCTACGTTTGGATTGTTTTACATTCAGATATTCAAATACCTTTCCTTAATAACATCATTCAAAGGCCTCTTAACCACACTTATATCACCTTCTTATTTATTACCTTTGAATCTACTGAATATTTTATTATACTTTCTCAAATTTGATCATGTTTAAACTCCTAATTAAGACTGTATAAGCCTTATCAGTGAAATTAAGCTACAGAGATTAAGAAAAGGAGCAGGAAATGGGTTGTGAATTTCTGGAAAAAGCTGAGAATAAAGAAAAAGAAGCTTGTCTAGAAGAAAGAAAACAGTTGTACAAAGAATCTCCCATAATAGAAAGTCATCTATGACTGACTGAAGATAAGCTTCTGCATTCTGATGTTGTCATTGTGCCACAGTACACATGCAGTAACTTTACTTCTTAGAAGTTCAACAATGGACTTAAACCAAATTAAAAAAGTTATCAAATTATAAAAGAAAGATACACTGAACAAATCAGTTCCTGACCATAAAAATAGATCATATATGGCAGAAAATAATCCATGGTGTTTGATAACCACTGACTTCTTAATAGTTCTCATACATTTTAATACTAAGCTTAAAGGATTAGTCAATTAGCTTGAAAAGTTAAGAGTTTACAGCAGAAATGAGCGGGGCAATAAAGAGAAAGGACAGTTGCACAGCTAAGGTATCCAAAACCAGCCCTAAAGAATATGGAGACTGTTGTCTCTGCCAAAGGCCTCTCGAGGCAAGTCATTCAGCCAAATCTTTCCAGAGAATCAACAATTGCATGCTCCTTAACTTCCCTGGTGTTTGAGACACTGGGGCTTGGTTTCCATAGATTTGAGTGCACAGTTGCAACTAAAGTCAGCAAAAATTGTACCCTGGATACATCAAGGACTTTACAATGACTAACATTGTTAACCTAGGTACTTTAGTTTGGACATGCACAACTAAAGGATCCTCTCAACACCAATCTCTCTACCTCTTACTTTCCTATATTTAATAGAAGGAATCATATTACTTAGAAGATGGCAGCTGTGCTGAGAAAAGAAATTGTTTGTGAAAAAATGTCTGTAATTTTTTCTCCAGAAGATTTTTTTAATAGTATATGCAAGCTCCATTTAACTCCTAACAGATGAGAAGTGAGTGAATGTATGCACACACACATATATATGTGTGTGTGCATTGTTTGGTTTGCTATGCACACCTGATGTATAAAGTTTTACCTAGTCTGGTTATCAGAGCCACACAGTCACAGCTGCTGGAATTTATATGCATGTGGCATTTGGTTCACAGCTCTAGGCCTATGGAACATAAGGGAACATCAGCAGCAAAATACATTTCCATCACCTTCCATCCTGCTCCTTTCAGGTGTTTTGCCTAACAAGAAATTAATCTAATAAAGCTTGAGTTTGTGTCCTTGTATATAGTTACGTATGCGTCCAGAAGTATTTTCAAACATATTAAATTTAGTCAAGACCAAGTTAAAATAAAACAATAAATATTGTTCCAACACCTTTGTTGCAGAAATCTCAGTACAGCAAATATATTTATACAGTTTTCTACTCTGAACTTTGTTGCAAGCAATGAACAGAGAGTATAAAAGGCATCAAAGCCTTTCCCACCACTCATTATTGTGTAAACCCAAAGAAACTGGACAGAACACCCATCAAAGTCCTTGAGATGGAAATGAAATGTTCAGTTTCAACCTGAATACAAAAAAAAATATTTTTGGATAGGAATGCAGAAAATACTCTGTGGCTCCACACCTTTTTTTTTACCACACCCTCAACACTGGCAAAGACATGAGAGAGGTTGTGTAAGTGATCATTAAAAAATAGTTTTGGCTGACTTCAGTGTTTTAGCTAGTTAAACTCCCCTTTGGCAGTGACTACACACTATGGGCTCCTTGGAGACCTTTTACAAAATAAAGGAAGACTTAAAGTGTGTGCAGGTTGCGCATCTAATTTGCCAAATATTAAAATCATTAAATTGTGGCCAAATCCAACGTTTATCAGGCAAAAGTCAGCAAATTCTTCTAAAAACCTTTACATTTTTTTGCAGAATTCAGTTGAACTGATTACCAGGAATTGCATGTCCAGTTCTGGGTTCCCCAGTCCAGGAAGGCCACTGAGGGGCTGGAGCAGGTCCAGAGAAGGGCAGCAGAGTTGGGGAAGGGTCTGGACCATAAGTCTGATGAGGAGTGGCTGAGGGAGCTGGGGGGCTCAGCCTCTGCTTGCAGTTCCAAGCATTTTTACCCACTGTTTACCTTTAGGAAATTCTTCTAACCCCCAGACACTATTTCTTAAAGGAGTTGGAAGCCTTGAGATGAATAATAGTGTAACCATAGGATAGCATAGATAATTAAATCTTTAAGCTCTACAAAAGGAGTATGAAAATTATTTAAAAATTGAGAGTTAGGCTAGCAACCCACTTAATCCATCCTACCTACTCCTCAGAAAAAGGTAACAACAAAACCAACCAAATTTCTGGAAAACAAAGCCTAAATGGCTGCATTTATTATTTTTCTACCTGATAATGATTATATTAATTCTTCCCATCATCTCAACCTGAGGATTAGCCAACTTTAACACATAGCTATGTCTTTGGAAGTTAACTATTATTAGTTACCTATTAAAAGGGTCAGTGTTTTTTTCCTCTTTTAGCAAGGTACAGCTTGCAACCAGCTGTAATTCTCTGCTATACTTCAAGAGATTATTCAGTAAGCAAGTGCACAAATTTATAAGCAGGTCAGACTGGTCTCTCATTTCATTTCAGCTAGAGCCACTCTACTAACTAGTTAAAAATCCACTGGTGACAGTTTAGAGAAAAGATTTTTTTTCTTACAAGATAATTTTCACTGTTTGAAATGGTATCATGTCCTTAATATTACTTCCAAAACTATTTAGGTTTTAATTTATGAGATGTAATGAAGACTTGAATTTGAAGACTGAAAATGCAACCCTCTTTTACACAGACCATGTTAAACAAAATTTTCTAATTTAGGCATGATCTAACATTTATATAAATTATTAAATCCAGGGCCAGGGAAGTATTAACCTCTTAACCAGTACCTGCTTCAATGTCATTTTATCCCCCTGGCTGTGTATCATGACACACTCAGACTGGCTTATACTAACAGTCTTTTGAAGGTCAGAAGTTGTTGGATAGACTGGAGTAAAATATTAACTAACTCTGTGTTCACATTGCTCCCTTCTGTTTGACAGAGTCAAACACTTCCCATACATACACAAACAAACATATACTGTCACGAGACAAATCACCTGAATACATAAACTGACTTTTGCTGACAAGGATTAGAAATCCTCCTAATGGCATTAAAGAAGCACCTGGCTGTACAAGCTCTTGCCAAGCTTCAGAAACAAAGAAAATGAAAAATCACACAAACATCCCCTCTTCCCAACCCAGATTTACTGAAATAGTCCTAGCAGAAGAAGGTCCACAATAGTTAAATGACTGTTACAGATAAACAGGGTTATTTCTTTATTATCATATAGATGTGGTCCAATCCAACTCAAACAGAACTTTGCAGGACAGTTTTGCTGAAAGGCTTTCTTGACTCTACATACAGTATAAAACCCACTCAGCTGTAGTTTCATGGTACTGTCAGCACCCAAACCCACACATGTACCCACCAGATAAATGGAGCAGTAAACTGCATGGAAATGAAGGACTAGAGGAGGTGGAACCTAAAGACACAGTCACCAAGTTAGAAAGTACTTTTGAGGCACTTTTTATATTCTTGTTGACAATGCTAATATTCCATCATTTTCTTGGTACTTCATTAAAAGGGTCCTGAAAACAATCATGATGCTATTACCAACTTCCTTTCCACATACAGAACAGGCACGTTGGGCAAAACAAATCAAAGCCGTCTCCCAAATTTTTCATATACAGTTCTAAAATAGGTGTTTCCAATACCAACACCTATTCCAGGAGTGCCTGCAGCTTTCCTTCCACCATCACACTTCTGTCTGTGTACCCTCCCTCTCTTTCCCCCACTTCATCTCTGTTTGTACCACACTGAAAAGGGATCAGAATCCTACCAGGCTTTTAGAAGCTGGTAAAAGAGGGCAGAAAATGAAAGGGGGAGAGGAGTTAGGTCATGAAAGGTGAAACATTGACTTGGACCAGTCGCTCCACCATTTGACTCTGTACAAAGTTTAGATCCATTACCAACCAGCTTCTAGAACTGAAACCAAAAAATGTTATTTCAACATGGCAAAAGCTGCCTCAGGCAGGCAGAGAAAAGAAAATACCCACCAGTGGCATTTCAAATCCTAGATCACCCTCTCTAAATCTTTTTCAATTGTGTATCTTGCTTAAGGTGAACACATCAGCCTCAGACATAGCATTCAAGATACAGATTCAGATGAGTTATGGACATATGGATAAGAGTGCAGACCGATGTGTTCATGCCCAAGTAATTCTCATTATATCATTTACTTTCACAGTTTCTTTTACTGCTATCAAGACCATGGGGTTTTAGCATGATTTATTACAGTCCCAACATTTCACCTTAGAGAGCAGAACAAGGTATCAGGATCCTACTGGGTTTTTTTCAGATATATGTATAATTTAAATCTATATATGTATAATTTATAATCACTTAAAGTACCAAAGTGGCTTTGTGATGCTCCACGCTTATAAATCTTCACTTTTCCCTGAGTAGCTCGGGTGACCACTGTTCACTGTACAGCATTACTCCAAAACAGGTTTTCAGAATATACTTGATTTAATTATGTTTCATTTTACATTTCAACTGTGAATTCCAAGTCATTTCTACATACAGAACAGGCATACAGAGTGGATCTCAGTATCATTTGGAATGCTTAAGCCAGTTTTTAAATTTCTGCTCTATGTGAGAGATTTTTATTAGCTTTGAGAAAGACACATATTATCAGGTTAAGCAGAAAAAGATTCAATAGTTACTTTCCATTTCAAAGGTCTTTACAGTTTGTGCTAGATTTACCTACATTAACAAGATGAGAAAAAACCCAAAGCCAAAACTTCTTCTCATGTATAATACCCAGAGATTTATATTTTTTTCTTATCTTAAAGTAGGACCATTTTAGTTCATAACATGTGCAGAAGGCAAACACTCTTTTGTTCCTACATTTGCTCTGGTAAAATTCCTCCTTCTCTTTAATCATAGCATAATCATATGTAACACATACATGTGTTAATGGTAACATGATCACCAGCTTCGTTGCATTTTTACATGTGTTGAAAAATTAATCAGCTCTAAACTCTGAGTGTCTGTTTTATCATTCTGAGAACAAGGTCAGACATATGACATGCCAAATAAATCTGTCAAGGTCAGGCTTAGGTAAGCCTTTTCATAACGTGATGCTTACAGCTTTTTCTGAACAACATCATTTGTTCAGACAGCTTCTCTAAATACAGATGTAAATCTGAAGTGCTGTGCAGTTTGCAACTGCCCTCCTGAGCTGATACAATTTCAGTGGAATTTGAACAGTACTAGTTGCAATATGCTACAACCTTTTACCTGCATTATTACATTCTAAAAGCTATTTCCAAATTGTACTGAAACAGTGGCACTTCATCTACAGTGAAAGAGCAGTCATGATTAAAATACTACAATTCTGGACTATTGTATTCTAGAGTCAGATTAAAAAATAGAAATTTTTCAATGGCATTAAAAACTGAAATAGAATTCATATTAGTCTCTGTTCTACCACTTGCAGTTATGAAGAAATCTATTCTTAATCAGAAAGACATTCCATTTTTAATTTATTATTAAATTAAAGGCAATTATTATCCCACAGAGCTATGTTATGGAAGAGTAAAACTTTCCCTGTTGTTAAATGGAAATAGTCTGGTCTCAATCGCAATAAAAAAGAAATGAAGTAATGAAGTCAAGAATAGTCACACCACAAGCAAAAGACATAACACAAAAATAAGCTAAAAAGGTAAATTGTAGCAAATAAAAGTAACACCTTAATATCTGTGACTTTATTTAAAATTACCTATTAAAAAAACCATTAAACTTGATAATGACAACAATAAAAACCCAACAAAACCTCTCCAAACTACCACCACATTAGTAAGCATAAGAAGAGAATCATAATGACAAACAATCCTTCTCTGTTCTTCTATCAGATAACCTTGAGTATGTTTCTAACATTATTTGCAAACAGATCTATGTGGCATTCTGATCACACAGACTGAATGCACCGTGTGTTACTTGCCAACCTCTCTGACGCCTCCAGCAGATGAAAAGTCTGTTGAACACTGGCATAAAAACTACTTCTTTTCTCCATGCAAAAACTTCCTTAACAGCCTGTATAACACAACACACCTTTATTTCATTGTACCAATCTGGATGATTTAGAAGCAACATAAGTACAAACACTCTTGTACATAGAGGTCCTGATACAACTGGATCTATCAAACATCTGTATCCACATTTTTTGTATGTCAAACCACTATTACAGCATTTACACTCCTGTTTTGCTCATCAAATACAACAGAAAGGCCCTTCTCACTAATCTTTGATGTAGGTTTCTTGTGTCCTGCTATAGGTATGAATTTTTCCACTTGCAGTAATATAAAATTAAAAATAAAATAAAATATAATAATAATAATAA
>VWYI01044736.1:91270-110706 GCA_013399455.1 Anthoscopus minutus | reverse complement strand
TTTAGTGTATATATATAGTATATAGCTATTATAATGGTAAATAGCTATATTTATTACACTGCTATTTGTATAAGCTATACAGTGCATCCAAAAGCTGACAGATTATACCATATCAAAAGGCATTTAAAAGGGGTTACAAATTGTACTGGATCAGAATCTTTGTGATCAATAACAACTCACAAAAGGCAATACATAAGTGCAAAGTCAATAACTGTATTTCCATTTACTGGATTACCCAGCCCTGGAAGGGTTCAGGGCTGGATGGGGTTTGGAGCAGCCTGGGGTGGTGGAAGTTGTCCCTGCCCATGGGACAAGGTGAACTTCAAGGTCCCTTCCATCCTGAAGCAGTCTGGGATTCTGTGACTCCCTGGCTTTGCCTTTCTGCCTGCACCTGGCAGTAAGGGCAGAGTCTCCTCTGATTCCCACTGGAAGGAACTTGAGGTGTTAAGCAGAGGGAGAATTTCTGACGTGAAAAATATTCAGCCAAAAAAGGGGAGAATGCTGCAGAATAAAACTCTAATAATTACAGATTTTCCAGCTCATTTGAGTGGGATCTCTGCTTGCTGGGCACTGATTGCATGATTTAGAGGAGGTTTAGATGGAATATTGGGAATTGGGAATTGCTGGCTGGGCTGGAATTGCCAGAGCAGCTGTGGCTGCCCCTGGATCCCTGGCAGTGCCCAAGGCCAGGTTGGACACTGGGACACTGGGAGGGGTCCCTGCCCACCCAGGGCTGGGATGATCCTTCAGGTCCTTCCTGAGCCGTTCCATGGTTCTGTTTCTAGGATGTGCAGATTTGCTGGGAAAAGCCTGAGGTCCCTGTGTGTGCTGGCAGCTCTCAAACCCCTCCTTTAATCTCCTAAAAGCCATGGAGCAGCTGATGTGTTTTAGCAGGAATCTGTGCCCCTGCTCTGCAAAGGGGAGCTGGGATGCAGCACAGCTGAGTGTGGCCAGGATTTTCTGAGCCTGAGAGAGTTTTCAGCCTGGCAGGGGCTGAGCTGTTCCCAAGGGAAATCTTTTGGGAACTTCTCTTTCAAGGAGTGTTTTTTGTAAATAGGTTTTGGTTCTGAATAGGTTTTTCTCCTGTCTCACCAATGGCACCAGAGAGGTTCCTGTGGCCAGTCATGGTGACCTGTGTGGGAACACCTGATAAAAACCCAAAACCCCAAATAAAGGCTTCAGCCTCACTGGGATCAAACCTCACTGCTGGGATTTGAGTCCACTCTTCTATCTTGTGTCCACCAGGGACAGCTGGGAAGTTGTGTTTTCTCCCAGCAGAATTATTCTTGTGAAATAAAACCGGCATCATTGTAATCCCACAGAAACCGTGGGAGTGATGATCACACTGCCCAGCAGGGCCCTGTGCACCCCATGGGCTGAGCAGAGCACTTAGAAATAGACTTTATTTAGCTGAAAAAAGCTTTTTCCCTGTGCTTTTCCCCCGCTGTCCAGATGCAGAATTCCCTGCGGTCCCTGCGGAACAGCGCAGCCAAGAAGAGAGCAAAGCTGAGCAGCAGCATCGCCGACCTGGAGAGCCCCGACTCTGCCGTGAAACTCGAATTTCCCGGGGACTGCTCCTCCCAGGGCTCCTCCCCCGGCGCCGCCTCCACCGGCGAGAGCGGAATTTCCAGCCAGGAATCGCCGGGCTCGCCCGTGGCCTCGCTGTCCCGCAGGAGGAGGGTGATGTGAGTGTCACTTGGTGTCACTTGGTGTCACCCCGGGAGTCCCCACACGGCTGCAGCTCAGCCTGCAGGCGCTGCTGGGGATTTCATGTCGGCTTGCCTTGCTTAATAGCCTGGTTTTCTGTGTGCCTTGTGCTGCTCTCTAAAAGCACAAGAGCTGCTTAATGACATTTTTCTGGTTTTTTCTGGCTTCCAGCAGGAAGCTGCATTAGGGTAGGGAGGCAGTGCCAGGGACAGTAAATATTGGATAAAGACTTTGCCTGGTACAGCAGAGCTGAACGGGAGACTGAGAAGGACAAGAGTGAAGAAGAAGAAGGATAAAGCTGGGTTATTCCAGCCTGGAAATTGAGCTGGGGACTGGAGTTGGGGACTGGAGTTGGAGAATTGAATTGTTGAGAAGACGAAGACAATGCAGATGTTTCTTACTGTGGATCAAGAACTGGTTCCATTTATTCCTGAGAGATAATTGTGAATTTAAAATGCCTTCCCAGAGCTCTTCTAAACAGAAATTGGGTGGTGACAAATGCTGCTCTGCTTGTAAAAGGCAACAAACCAGATGGTTATGAGTTGTATAAACTATTGTTTAATGAGATAAAGAGTTTTGAGGAATTTTGCAAATTCTCCAGTCCAAAATCTCCTTTTCTGTTCTCAGAGCCCATGATGAAGCATTTTGTAGCTCTGCTCTGAAGATATTTTTGTGTGTACAAAAAGCATCTTTTATAGGCTCACAGAATCCCAGAGCTCTTTGGGTTGGAAGGGACCTGAAAAATCACTGAATTCCAACCCTGCCACAAGTAGGGAACCTTCCACAGAACTGCATTGACAGCAGAAAGCAAAACAGGGAACATAGAGAGGAAAGGGTTTGAGGCAGGAGGAACCTGGAATGATTCACAAACAGGAGGTTTTCAGTTGTGCAGCCCAGAACTAATTAATATTCACATCCCTTCCCTGTGTGCATTACTGCTGAATTTTTTTTTAATAATCTTTAAAATCCCACATTCAGATGCTGGAATCCTTCAAAAGTCAAGGCTGTGGAGCCCTGGGTGTGCTGGTTTGGGTTAAGCCATACTCTCTACAACATTGCCAGGGCCATTATCCAGTGCTTAAAATTTGTCTGGCTCCTCAGCCAGAGGAGTTCTGAACCAGCCAGGAAGGGAGGGGACATGAGGTAGACACCCTGAATTAGGAAAAGTGACAGAGTCCATCCCAGGTGACACTGAAAGCCTTGGAATGCTCAGAAAAATCCCAGGAAGTTTAGCTCAGGGGGTTGTGAGCACAAACAGGCATTGTCTGTTCCCAAAATGTGTGTCTGGGCACCAGGAATGGGGGTTTTGGTGTGTTTGCTTTGGTTTATCTGCTGATAAACTGCCGTGGGTGAGGGGAGCTGGGTAGAGGAATTGGGGACATTCCTGCAGCATGGGCCTTCTCTTGGAGCTTAAATGAGTCTTTATTTGTGGGTATTGCACTGGCTCTGGATTCCACCCTCTTTCACATCCAGAGAATTATTTGAAATTTAAAATAATTGAAAAGTTGTTCTTGTAGATAAGAGCATTTTCCTGGTGAATGTCTCTGCTGGACACTGAGCTGGGAATAGCTCATCCCTGGAAGTGGCAGGAGGATTTGGTCACTCTCCTTGGCCAGGTTGGAACCAGCATCATCAATCCCCAGGCCAAACAATTCCTTACTTTATGGGTGTATCCTAAATTCAGTCCTAGCATAGGGCTTCCTCAAAAGGGCTTTCTTCAGGGTGTTGTTCATAACAGACCTGCTGATCAAATTATTCCCACTGAATTCTGTTTCTGCTTAGTGTGAACATTTGTGGGAATACTGGAAATAGTTTTGCCATGGAGAGACAAAAATCTGTTGTTGTTTTTGGCTTGGCTTTGACCATTGTGGAGAATTGCACCTATAAAATGTGTTTATCTGAACAGGTCAGATACTTTTCCAGCACTTGGCAGCAAATCCCACCCTGCAAAAGCATCTTCAGCAAGGCCCAGAGCTGCAGAGGGGGCAGAGCATCACCCCAGCACAGGTGTGTTCCTGTCAGTTCTCACCTGAGGGACCAGGGTGCCCCTTGGTGTGGCTGTTCCCACTTGGGCACGTAACAGAGGGACCTTGTGGGTGCTCTGGGGCCAAACTGGGGTTTGAGGGTGCTCAGGTGAGGAGTTCCAGGCTTGCAAGGAGCTCATTGAGGTTAGGTGCTGCTGGTGTGCTGCACCCTCCCAGGGCAGGCACTGGAATGGGCAGGGACCAGCTGGCTGTGATTATTTGTGTTTAACCAGTTTTGGTTCTGCTGGGTGGAGGAAAGGAGCTGAGGGAGCTGTGTCCACAGGCTGTCCCTCCATCCCCTGTCCCCAGTCCCTCTCCAGCTCTCCTGGAGCCCCTTCAGGCCCTGCCAGGGGCTCTGAGCTCTCCCTGGATCCTTCTCCTCTCCAGGGGAGCATTCCCAGCTCTCCCAGCCTGGCTCCAGGCTCGTGTCAGTGGGATGTGAACATCCTTCATATCCAGCAGATCCTGTTGGCTTCAGCAACCTGAGGATACCCTGGTTCAGGAAAGGGATCAGCTGAGACGTGGGGTGACATTTTAGGAGGAGGGGACACATCCCAAAGCAAAAGCAGCATGATTTAATGAGTGCTCTTTGTGCTTGCAGGCCCTGCAGAGTCAGTGCCTGGTTTTGCACCGAAGAACCACCTGGGTTTCACAGCTGAAGACGTTGTTGTTGTTGGTAAAGGTAGCACAGACCCACAATCATCCCCTGTGTCTCTCTGAGTTAGGAAATGAGGGAAAATGTGCCTTTGTAGAGTGGGAGCAGAACAGAGAGATCTGTACAACATTTTAGATTGTTCATGATCCCCGGTTCAATGGGAATACAAAGAATTACATTTGAAAGTGTTGCAGTTCCTGGGGAGACAATTCCAATCATGGCATCCCTGGAATGAGATGGTTTGATGTCCCTTCCATCCCACACCAGTCTGTGACCCTGTGTTCTGCCCTCCAGGTGTTTTTGGGAGCCCTCCTGGCCCAGCTCCCAGCCAGTCCATGCCCTGTGTGGCCAGTGGGGATGCCCAGGCTGCCAGGGAGGGAGCTGAGCCAGCCCCAGGGAGAAGCTTCCAGCAGAGCAGCACTTCCCATTCCCATGGCAATGGAGGAGAGGTAAGACCTGCACAGCCTGGTGCCTTCTCGTGCTGGAGGTGTGGGAGTGAATCCAGCCCTGCTCTGTCATTCTCTGTGTTGGAACAGCCAAAGCCATCGAGCTGCTGCTCCTGATTTTCCTTTTGCTGGTGCTTGGATGGCAAAAGGATGTGCCAGGAGCTTCCCACCATGCTCAGATCCCTGGAGAAGGGCTGCAGGAAGGAGTGGAGCTGGGAAATGCCCTCCCTGACTCCCACAGCACGTGCAGATGTGGAAGGAGGGGTTGGCTGGGTTGGATCAGGTGTTGTTTTCCCCTGGGATGAATTAATCCAGCTCCAATCTGAAGTTTTTCTTAGAAGCCTTCCTGAATATTTGTCCATAATCTGTTTGTTAAATGCTATTTGCAAACGTAAATGCAGCAAGATTTATCTGAGTGAAGCCTGATACAAAGTCAAAAAACATTGAAACACTTTCTGCAAGCCTTTAAAATAACATTTGAAGAATACTGAAACTTGAAGTTAAGGATTACCAGTGTTTGAATTTTCTGATTTCCACTGAAGATGTGAACCCTTGGCAGGATCAGATTCAAAGGAGTAAATGGATTAAATTTATTATTTAATTTGAATTTCATAATAATTTAATATGAATTTGAGTTTAACTGGATTGAATTAATTTGCTGAGTTTTCCTTAGGCACAAAAGGTGTCATAAACACATGAGAGAGAAGGGTCAGATCAGAGAAAATCCTGATTTTCCATGCATGCTTGGCCTGCATCAGGAACTGGGGAATCACTTCTAGGGTGATTTATGCATGATTTTTTTCTGCAGATAAAAGTGACCTTGTCAAAATCTGCTCAGGAGAAGCTGAGGAGGAAGAGGAAAGAAGACAAAGAACACAACCATAAAGAGCAGCAGGAAAGCAAAGACTTGGAAGGGAAGGAAGAATTCCCTTGGGAAAGGATTAGACTGAGTATGAGTGAACCAGAGAAACTCACAGCAGAAAGTGAGGATGAGGCTTTGTCTTAAATGAATATTCCCTGTTCAGTGCTGCTGAAATAGAAATCAGGGCTGGTAATACTGGGTTTTAACTTGCTTCTGGTTGCTTTTATTGTAGTTTGGGCATTTCCTTCTTTCCTAGGGTTTAATCTCTGTGGGGATTTACTGACATCACCAAGAAATGGATCTTTGTCCTTAGAAAACGTGGCCTTGAACCCTTCCCTGAGAAGAACATCCAGTTTGAAGAGGTCAAAATGTTCATCCTTGCTGGATTCTGGTAAGCTGGGACAGTAGACTCTTAAAATACTTGGGTAGGTGGAGTGGGACAGTTTCACAATACAATTTATTTGTGCAGTGGGCAGTCCTGAGATGCTCTTGAAGATCAGTACTGTGGGGCTGGAGGGGATTGAGTTCCTCATTGGGGATTCTGATCATTTTTCATCTAGAATCTGTTAGGGAGGTTCATGAAACATCAGAGGGTTTTAGTTTGATCAGGATCTGAAATGATACAATGCATTCACAGCAAGCTGACACCCTCCTGTCCCCAAAACCCCTTTTCTGGGTACACTTTGGCACTGAATTGCCTTTAAAATAAGCAGTAGAACACTGTTAAGAGTAGAAGCTCCTACTGATGGTGCTCGAAGGTGACCAGAATTTCTCAAGCGTCTCCTCAAGATTTAGGAAGTTATGAGCACACTGTGCATCTGTTTGTACATTAAACAACCACTACCTTTGTGTTTGTGCCTCTTCAAATTGAAGCTTGTGTACAAAATTGAGTTTACATCAATGAAACTGCTTGATTGAGGCTGCCCCTGCATCCCTGGAAGTGTCCAGGCTTGAACCACCCTGGGCCAGTGCGAGGTGGGACAGGAGTGCCCATGGCAGGGGTGGCACTGCATGGGCTTTAAAATCCTTCCAACCCAAACCCCCCTGGGACTCTGTGTCCTCTGCAAATGCAGTTTCTGTAGCAGCATTTTGTGCCTGGGTCTCGTTGCATTTCCAGCAGGGCTGGGAGCAGCTGCTGATGTTTGTGCTGTGTCTGCAGAGGAGCCGTGCCCGGCGCCGCGGGGCCGCTGCCGGGAGCCGCCGGTGCCGCCCAGCCCCGAGGTGCTGGACCCTGCTGAGCTGCAGCCCTTCCCCAGGCCCGAGGCAGCGCTGGCAGAGGCTCTGGCACTGCTGGCTGACCACGACTGGTGAGTGCACGGGGACCTGGGCAGGGCGGGCAAGGGGAGGAGGCTCTGGAAAACAGCAAAATGGGCATCGGTGCCTTCAGCTGGAGCTTTGTGTCGCAGGTTCTGGAGCTGGTTCATAGCTCTGAGCTTCACACAAAGTGCCAGCAAGTTCTGCTCCCAGCCCAGGCACAGCCAGCAATCCTTGTCCAGCCCCAGAGCCAAGGATTTAACTCTGAACTTCACACAAAGTGCCAGCAAGTTCTGCTCCCAGCCCAGGCACAGCCAGCAATCCTTGTCCAGCCCCAGAGCCAAGGCCACGCTGCAGCCTCAGGCCCCAAAAGTGCAGCCAGCAGGGAATTGAGGAGAGCAGCCTGGGAGGGTGGGACTGCAGCCCCTGGGGCTGGAATGGGGCAATTCCCCCCATGTGGAAATGGCCCAAACCTTATCCAGGTGTGAGACTCCTGCCCCGGGGTCCATCCTGGCTGCAGCCAGGGCTGGGCTCTTGCAGTGCCCAAGGTGCATCCTTGGAAGGGCTTTGAATAAATCCCCACTTTATTCCTTTAACCCTGCCCAGCCTCTGCCCCAGGAGCCTCTCGAGGCATCAGTGTAGTGCCAATAATAGTGAGGAAGAATGTGAGTGAGACAGAAGAAAAATGAGGGGGGTGGTTCAGTCACATTTGAGATTAAAGGAATTTTGTAATTTAGGGCTGGGAACTGGGCCTTCAGAGACTTGGAGAGTCTGAGTTTAAGGGCTGGAGAAGCCCCACCAACACCTTGCTGCTGCTTTGTGTGGAATGAAAGCATCTCTTTGGTGCTTCCTGACTTGGGATGTATTTACAGAGCTGCTGCATGCAATTTGGGGAAGGAAACAGATCCTTTAATTGCCACTGGGAACAGAACTGTGGGACACTGCTGAGAGGCTGCTGTGCTCTAAGAGTCCCACAGGAAAAACCAGATTTGCCTGGAAAGAGCTTCCTGCATTATTTCTTGGCTGGGAGGGTGAGGAGGGGCTGGGCTGGAATTCCCAGAGCAGCTGTGGCTGTCCCTGGATCCCTGGCAGTGCCCAAGGTTGGACAGTGGGACAGTGGGAGGGGTCCCTGCCATAGGATTTAAGGTCCTTTCCAACCCAAACCATCTGGGATTATTTCTCATTGTTTTATTTTCTGATTTCTTTGCTATTTGAAGCCTTAGAATTCCACACCTGGGTAGTTTTTTGAAACTTTTCAAATGGATGGAATTTAAATACTGGTTTTCTCACACAGGGAGAAGAAAATTGAAGGTCTGAACTTTGTCAGGTGCTTGTCTGCCTACCATGCCCCCATTCTGACTGCAAAGCTCCATGAAACAACCCTGGCTGTGGCTCAAGAGGTTAAATTTTCCTATCAGAATATTCCACTGGTCCTCTTTGTGTATATATGTATTTTACAGCTCTCTGAAATGATTTATGCTCACCTCTGGTGAGTTTTCTTCAAATGGGCAGTCTCAAGGATGGTTTGATACTTAGAGGCTGAGAAAATGTAGATTTTAACTTTATAACATTTTTATGACTGTGTATTTTAATTCTTACCCATTGTGAATCAAGTTAGAAACGTGTTTCTCAGTTGCTTATAATGTTACTTAAAAATGACAAAGGGCAAACATGAATATTTATTTTCAAGTCTCTCTGATAAACATTTTTTTATTCATTGTTTCTTGGGTTTTTCCTGTGTGCAGGTCAAGAATTTACGCTCAGGTGTTTCTCGAGCTGCTGTGGTCTGTTTAGGGGATTTGTTCACCCACCTGAAAAAGAGCATGGATCAAGAACTAGATAATGCAGTAAAAGTCCTTTTGCACAAAGCTGGGGAATCCAACACTTTTATAAGGGAAGAGGTAGACAAGGCACTGAAGGCCATGGTTAATAATGTGACTCCAGCACGTGCACTTTGTTCTCTTATAAATGGAGGGCAAAGGTAATTCCTATAAAGACTTTATAAAGAATATTGTGAATAGAGTGAATTTATCAAATGTAGGCTTCTTAACATCAAATCAGAGTACAGTAGACAAAAATTTGGAAATCCAGTAAATCAGCTGTGCTAAGCCCCTACCTGGGGCAATGTTTGTTGGCATAAATTGAATTAAAGCCCCTCTGTTTCTTTCTGTGCATTATGGAAAAGGTTGGCTGTTGATTTTGGAGCTTTCTGTATTGTCTGGCTGTTTTGTACCACTTCAGTGATTTTATTTGCTGTTACTCTGTATTCTTGGGGAGCTGCTGTTTTGCTTTGCCTGGTAAAGCTGACACAGTGTTCTTTCTTTTCCTCCTTTGCTCTGCAGTCAATTCCTGCCTTGGCTGGTTTTCAGCACCCCTCTTTATTTAGAAAAATGATCTATAGCTTAGAGTTCTCTAGCTGCATCTGTCTTGCTTGGTTCCTCCTCTCTCAGCTGAGCCTTTGTGTCTGAATTTTAATTTCCTTCTCAGTGCTGGTGGCCATTCTCGAGTCAATTCCCTTCTTTCCCTGGCCCTGTTCAGTCTGGTTTCCTTTTCCATCCTCATTCACTGCTCACCACATCTCAGCTGGGTGCTTCCTCTCCCCTCTGCCACTCCTTGGTGGCATTTCCCAGGCTCCATTTCCCTTCATGGCACATTCCAGGTGCTCCACTGGCAATCTCTCCACAGATTTCCTGCACAGCTCCAGTCCTGAGTTAGTCTTGATTTAAATGTTCCCTTTTGTTTCCTGGGAAGCTGGTTGTTGTGGGATACATGGATTCTGTCTCCTGACAGCTCTGCTGCAGTTTCCTGCTCTTTAAACTGAAAGGCAAAAGTCAGCCTTGGGATTTCCATTCTTTATGAATTACTGGGATTCAAACTGACTTGGGATGGATGCCCCTGGATCCCTGGAAGTGTCCAAGGCCAGGCTGGATGGGGCTTGGAGCAGCCTAGGGTAGCAGAAGATGTCCCTGCCCATGGATTTATGATCCCTCCCAACTCAAAGCAGGCTGATTCCATGATTTTGTGAGTTTAGGAGCAGCAGGCAGGAGCTGCTTTCATTCAGCAGCAAGGGGAAGTGTCCTGTTTGGGTTCTCCCTTCTTGGCCTCAGAGACCCTTGGCCCTCCTGGTCAGAATTCTCTGTCAGACCTCCTCACCTCCCCTGGCAGATTCAAACTCGCCTGCTGAGGGGTTTTCTGTCAGGATTTTTCCCCTGCAGTTTGTGAGTGTGTATAGGTTTTCAGGTATCTAAGGCATCAGAATTGAGCTGTGAGGCTGAATACAGCATTTGGGCACAGATGAATCTGTTCACAGCTCAGCCTTTCCTAACTCATGGAGTATGAGATGTTTTTAATGGCTAACACATCAGAGCATGGCCTCAAGGTGCAGCTTTTCTAGGCCTGGCTTCAGGAGGCTCTGGTCAGCAGGAAAACTCCTGGAGCACAGGGCAGCTCCAGAGACTGTGACCAGGAATATGAAATTACCCTTCAGAGGGGAAATTTGTGTCTCAGGAGGAAGTGAAAAGGATTGTTTGACACAACTACTTTTCCACAAGGGATGTTCTCTCTAAATTGGGTTGAGTGCTTAAATTCACCACAACATAATCCTTTAATTATGAGGTCACTTATAATTCATGAGACCTCTTCAAATGTCCCTGGTTTCTGCTCAGCTCCTTTCAAGCCTGCCATGATCATGACTTTAATGCTGGCAACCCTGACTAGACATAAATTCTGACTCTTCATCAGCTCCAGAGTTGGGTTTGACTTTGCCAACAAGAATAATTCCAGTGGGAGGTGGCCCTGCCCATGCAGAGCATTAAGGTCCCTTCCCAACCCAAACCAGTCTGGGATTCTGTGAGTAGATTCATGATCCAAGAGCATGATTCCAGGGACAGAGCTGAGAGTCATTTTATTTCAGGAATTTAAAAACCCTGTTTCTTACTTGTAAGCACTGTGTTTGAGTCAAAGGTGTTGTGTGCACACAAATGTTTTCCAGCTGCTTCCATGAGCAGGGGCTTGTTTGCTTTAACAGAGTGAGGTCTCTCAGCCTCACAATTCTTCTTTTCCCCTTGAAAGTGCAGCAGGAGCTAGAAATTGTCCTCAAAGTAGCATTTTTCATCCAAATATAAAATTGGAGACGTTAGAGTTGATAGGATTTTGTTGAACACAAGAGGGATCAGCAGGGGCAGCAGGATTTAGATAAAAGGGTCATTTGCTGCACAGGTTTGAAAGCTGATTCTGGCTGTTCTCTCGTTGGCATCAGTGTTTATTTTGTACAAAGCAGGGATCCTGAGACTCCTGCAGGATCTTTAGAAGTCGACTGAGCACTGCTTCAGTCAATTTTACAGTGATACCAAGTGCCCAGGACGTCTCTGAGCACAGGGATTAGCTTTTCCTAGGGCTCATTGAAAGAACAGGCAAATGCTTTATAAAACAAACTCATTTGAAGGAAAACTAGAACAGAAATTCTAAAACCTCCCTGCCTGTATCCAGCAAGAATAATTATAGTGGAAAGTGTCCCTGCCCGTGGCAGGGGTGGAACGGGATGGGCTCAGAGATCCCTTCCAGCCCAAGCACTCAGGATCCCGTGCTTCCAAGGCTTTGTTTGGCTGGGTGGGAGGAATGTTGGGAGCAGCCCCTGCAGGGACTGGCCCTCAGGCCTGTTTCTCTCCCCAGCCACCTGCACTCAGCTGTGAGGAGATGCACAGCCCAGCACCTGGGGGACGTGGTGCAGCGCCTGGGCCCCGAGCGCGTCCTGGCCGGAGCCAGGCCCGTGGCCGAGCGGCTGCTCCCCGCCATAGCCAGGTTTGCCCAGGACAGCTCCCAGCAAACACGGTGAGTGTCCCTGCAGGGAGCACATCCCAGCTGCAGGTGTGCCCTGCCTCACGGGATCACTCAGGATGGAAAACACCTTGGGGATCAGGAAGGGTTGGATGAGGCCTGGAGCACCCTGGGCTAGTGGAAGGTGTCCTTGCCTGTGGTAGAGGTGGGGTGGGATTTAAGGTCCCTTCCAAACAAACCTTTGAGTCCAGTGATTGTCCCAGCACTGGCAGGACTGTTAGGATAGTGCCTGTGGCAGGAATCACCTGGATACCTCTGGCACACCCTGGCTGCAGGAGGAGAGTGGCTCACAGGATGTGCTGTGCTGGGCATGGAGGAGATGCAGCCACACAGGGAGTGCTGGCTCTGGGATCCACACCTGGATCTGGGCCGTGTCTCTAGCTGACAAGGCTGGACCATTCTGGTCAAAGCTGGCTGAACTGGAAGGCTGCTCTCATTAATTTGGTCAGTTAATTAATCCTTGAGCACATCTTCTGAGGGAGGATGGAAAGGGGTCTGGTTACTCATGTCAACAGCAATCTTAGAGTCATGGAACCACTGATGTTGGAAAAGACCTCCAATAACAGTAACTGGGGACTCCAAACCTCCCTGGGCACTTCCAAGGCCTGAGCTCCCTTTCCATGGGGAAATTCCTGCTGCTGCCCACCCTGAGCCTGCCCTGGCCCAGCCTGAGGCCGTTCCCTCTGCTCCTGTCCCTGTTCCCTGCCAGCAGAGCCCGACCCCCCCGGCTGTCCCCTCCTGCCAGGAGCTGTGCAGAGCCACAAGGGCCCCTGAGCCTCCTTTGCTGCAGCCTGAGCCCCTTCCCAGCTCCCTCAGGGATTCTTCAGCCCCTGCCCTGGACACAATCTCCCTTCACCTTTCCATTTTGGGGTCACTCACCTGTAATGACCAGTGACAAAGCCAGTCCCTGTTCCTGGATGTCCTGGTGCTGTCCCTGCAGGTACTACGGGCGGAGGATGCTCTTCAGCATGATGGCTCATCCTGACTTGGATAAAGCCCTGGAGAAGTTTGTGCCAGCCAAGGATTTGCCTTACATTAAGGAAACTGTGGACAGCCTACGAGAGAAGGTGTGTGGGAAAGGTCTTGTGTAGCACCTGGGGCAGGTGGAGGTGTCCTGGGGGGCTGTTGGGTGTAGACAATTCCAGCACTGCAGCCACATTCATTCCCTGTGGTTATTCCATGAATTCCTGCTGTACCTTTGTGCAGGGCCTGGGGGAGATGCCCTTGGATACGCCCTCAGCCAAAGGAAGGCGCTCCCAGACTGGAAATGTTGCACATTTGAGGTCATCCTCTACTTGTAGAGATGCTCCCATCATCCCAGACAGGTAATGAACCCCAGTGCTTATCCTGTGAGGAACCTGGCCAAGGAGGGAGCACAGAAACAGCCACACAGGGCTAGGAAACTTAAACAGCCCTGAAGGGAAAGGAAAGTCTTGACCTGTTCCCAGAGAAACTCTATTTAAATAGAGTGAGTGACTGGTAATATTAAAATGGCTTTGTGCATTTTGAAGTTCATTTGTCTGTTGACCACCTCTGAAATACACGTGGTATAAAACACCTGGAATTCAGAGTGTGGAATCACAGAATCATGGGATGGTTTGGATTGGAAGGGCCTCAATGCCCACCCAGTGCCACCCCTGCCAGGACAGGGACACCTCCCACTGTCCCAGGCTGCTCCAAACCCTGTTCAACCTGGGTTGAACCTTTCTGGGAGGGAGGGTGGCACAGGGTGCCCTGAGCAGCTGTGGCTGCCTCTGGATCCCTGGCAGTGCCCAAGGCCAGGTTGGACATCGGGGCTGGAGCCTGGGACAGTGGGAGGGGTCCCTGCTATGGCTGGAGTGGCTCTGGGTGGGATTTAAGGTCCCTTTAACTGTCCCATGGTTTGTGATTCAAAGAACTGAAAAGGAGGCACCCCCAAATTTCAAGCAAGCCAAAAACTGCATCAAGAACACAGAGTTCAGAGGGCTGTGACTGCAGTGCCTCTTCAGGACCAGAATTCTTTAACACACCCTCCACAGTTCAAAATAATAACTGATTCTACATTTACTGATAAATTTTGATTGCTTATTTGATTCCCATCCAACCTTGTGTTCAGGAATTAGGAGTCAGGTAATGACTGCCTGGATGGTCTGGAAATACCTGGACAGAGGGGTGATTCCACAGATTTTATAATTCTTTCCATTACTCTAATGAGATCAGGTGCCACAGGAAATTAGTTTCTAAATATTCTAGGAATTTCTGCTGGGTTTTCACCTCAGCTTGGAGTGTTGCTGGGGTAACAACTGGTCTGGGGTCAGTCTTTAAAGTACTCTGGGAATAAAGAACCAAACCTCCAGTAAGTTTTGGGGGGCTGTGACCCATTGATGTAAGGGAAGATCCCAATCATTCCTGGTCACAAAACCAGCTGCATTCAGAGCAGAGTGGATATAAGACCTTGGGAACAACAATTACTGTTAGACAATTTATTTTTAATTCACCGTGTTTAAGGTGAAACTTTCTGTTTACTTCTACTACTTGCACTCAGCTGAGAAGAGAACGTGTGGGATGAGCCTCCTGTCCCAGCTCATGGAATAACCTTTCCCTTTCCCCCAGGGAGAGCACAGAAGCCCAGGAAGCCCCAAGGAGAGCAGCTCCTCGCAGTGCCCTGGAGAGTGAGGAGTACCTGAGGGCCATTGTGGGGTCACTGAATGCCAAAGATTTCCGGGAGCGCATCAGCGGCGTCCGGCAGCTGCTGCTGGACACGGAGAGCAGCCCAGCCCTGGTGCTTGCCAACATCATCAGGGTAAATCAGGCACAGGCTGTGGTCCAAAGGCTTCAGAGCTGCTCTGGAAGTTTTCTGAGAAAAGTCTTGGATCCTTCTTGGAATGAGGATAATTGACAGCATTGAGGAGCGGGGGGGTCTGTGTGAGCTGCGAAGGGAGGGAAGGAAGGGAACAGGAGGGAAAATGTGGAGTTTTTCACTCAAGGCATTTTTGAGCTACTGCCCTACTGAGGAGCTGTGGCTGTGCTATCCCTGGAAGTGCCCAAGGCCAGGCTGGACAGGGCTTGGAGCAGCTTGGGATAGTGGAAGGTGTCCCACTGGTGGGAGTGGAATGGGATGGGCTTTAACATCCCTTCCCATCCAAACCAGCCTGTGATTCCATGATTTCTGGAATCCTGTGTGCTGTTATTCATTTCACTCTTGGGTAAATATCAAAATATGGAATTGTTGTGAAAAAAAGTAGGAAGGATTGATGAGGAGTAGTAAAACTGTCTCTGAAGTAAGAGTTACAAATTTTTGTGTGGGAGAAAGGGAGGAGAGTATTGTGCTAAATTTATTGTGCTAAAGCTCAGGATGAGGATCCTGTCCAATAGGAAAAGGGGTTCTGTAGGAGAAAGAAAACTCCAGCAGCTGTAAATTAAAGATATGTGCAGTGAAAGAGAACCCAAGCTTGTCCTCCAGGAGTGCCATATCTGTGTGGAATGATGGAATTCCGCTGTGGAACCTCCTGGTATCCCAACTGTGGATGGGTTTGAAACCTTTTCAGCCATCCCTGTGCTGAACAGAGCCATATCTCCCTAAAAATTCTGGCTGGCAGGAAATCTGAGTCACAATGCTAGCTACTGTGCCTGGAGCCCATTGCACTGCAGGGGTTCAGAGCAGAGTAATGCACGGGGTTAAAACAGCAAATGTTGCTTGACTTGCTCAGAAAGTGATCCCAGGGATTTGCACATCCCAGAATCCCAGAGTGGTTTGGGTTGGAAGGGACCTTAGAGAACATCTGCTTCCAGCCCCTGGAGATAGCAGAGCCATCATTTGCCAAGGTGGACAATTAGAGGGTAGCAATAAAGCAGATAATGAGCTTTGCACCTCAGGAATTGATTCCCAATTCCATGAGTGCTCTTGGATGCTTTTCCAGATCTTTGATGCTTTCAAGCCTCGCTTACACGACTCCAACAGCAAAGTGAACCAGGCAGCTTTGGAGGCCATGCACAAGATGATTCCACTGCTCAAAGACAATTTATCACCTGTGATCAACATGGTCATTCCTGCCATAGTGGACAACAACCTCAACTCTAAAAATCCAGGGATTTATGCAGCTGCCTCAAACGTTATCCAGGCTCTATGTCAACACTTAGGTAAGCAATTTACTCTCCCTTAATTTGAAACAGTTTTAACTGTGGTTATTAAGTTGTAAATTGAAAGTGTTACTGTTTGCAAGAGTTTCACAGAGTTGCTGTGCTGTGTAAAAATCATTTGGTTTCTTCTCACTACACAGATCACTTTGATACTGCTCAGCAGTGCTTTGGTTACTTTTCCATAGCATTTTCTTATTTACCTTTTCCCATATTGGGTTTATTTCCAGATAATTTAATTTCTCATTTAAGAATGTAATGTGCTTTGCTCTTTTCCTTTAGACACCTCCCTGCTCTTGCAGCCATTCTGCACAAAAGCTCAGTTCCTGAGTGGAAAAGCAAAGCAGGACCTGACAGAAAAGCTGGCTGGTAAAGTGCTGTTTTCCTTTGCTTGTTTGCTTGGTTGGGTTCCCTTAATTAAGGAAATTAATTGCAAGGTGGAGGTGGCTCTGTACCTTCCCTTCTGTCTCAGGAGGTTGTGCAGCAGTTGTCACATTTCAGCTCTTTAATGGAAATGGGAGCTATTGCTGACAAAACAAAGGATTAGCATTAGTATTAGTATTATATAGTCAGATGGAAGATCTAAAAATACCTGGAATTTATAAATATTTATAAATATATTGAGGATTTAATTTACAGTTAAATACCTGATATATTTAAATGCCTTAAGGATTAACATTTATAAATACCTTAAGCATACAATAATTGTAACATGGCATTATATTCCCTCTCCCAGAGCTCATTCCCTCATGCTCTTGCCAGGAATCCAGACTGGTTTGGGTTGGAAGGGACCTTAAATCCCACTCCTGGATGGGCAGGGACCCCTCCCAGTGTCCCAGGCTGCTCCAACCTGGCCTTGGGCACTGCCAGGGATCCAGGGGCAGCCACAGCTGCTCTGGCAATTCCAGCCCAGCCAGGAATTCCTCGAGAAAGGCTGAATTTCCATGTTTTAAGGGAACAAGGAATGCCTTTACAGGAAGTGTTCTTGAACCAAACATTTCCTTGGCTCACTTTCAGAGCAGTTCTGTGTGAAATGGAACTCATTAACACAATGGACAGGCTGTTCTTGAAATATCCTTTAATTTATACTTTCTCAGGGTGTTAAACAACCTCTAAACAGTCCCTCTTTTGCTGGGATTTTTGGAGTGGTTTGTATTATACATCAGAAGAGGCTGTTCTGGCAGGGAGAGAAACATCTGTCAATGAAACACTGAATTCATGCTTGAGGATCTATTACAACCAAAATGATTCTGTGGTTTAATTGTCCAAGTAGGGAAAATAATTCATCCTATAAGCATATATATTTATTTTTTATACATATTTTATATATGTGTGTGCAGGGCCAGGAGCTGGACTTAATGATCCTTGTGGGTCCCTTCCATTTCAGGATATTCCATCATTCCATGATTCTATATTTAAAGTATAAGACTGCTTTTTTCTTAAATATCTACTGCTGATTTGTGAGATAAAGGGGAAATTGGAAATACCAGATCTTACACTGTGAGAAATGAAGGTCCTAATGAGAATCCTAACTGATAAAAGCCCATCCTAAAATCCCCTTTCTTCCTTTTAGTTTTTTTAGCTTAATGGAAAAGTGTAATTATCAGCAGCGCTGCTGCTACTATGTAAACTCCTGGAGGATAAAAGGAGTGTCTGTGAGAAAATATTTTTTATGTGAGCTGATGATGTTGCAACAGCAAACTCTTGTGTACATCATCAGTCTGAGGAGATGATTTAAGTACTTTTAAATCCCTCTCAAAGGTGGGAATCATATTCAAATTGTAATTGAAATGAATATTTCATCCTGACCTCTGCGCACTGCCTTGCAGAGCTGGTGCTGGAGCAGTACCCCTCTCAAAGGTGGGGATCCCACAGAAATTGTATTTTAAGTGAATATTTTCTCCAGCAGAGCTGGTGCTACCTCTCCATAAGCTGGGGATCCCATAGAAATTATAATTTCAATGAGTGTTTTCTCCATAGAGCTGGTGCTGGAGCTGTACCCCTCTCTGTGGGGATCCCATAGGAATTGTAATTTAAATGAATATTTCCCTGCAGAGCTGTACCCCTCTCTGTGGGGATCCCATAATAAATTGTAATTTAAGTGACTGTTTCCCTGCAGAGCTGGTGCCGGAGCTGTACCCCCGGAAGCCCTGGGCCGTGGAGCAGAAGGTGCTGCCCGTGCTGTGGCACCTGCTGGGCAGCTCGGCCAGCGGTGGCTCCATGCCCGGTCCCCGCTCGGCCACGGCCAGCCTGGCCCGGGCCCTGTGGGCACAGATGGGCCCCGGCCTGCTCGCCCACGCCGCGGGCCAGCCCCCGCACGTCGGGAAGGGCCTGGAGGAGCTTTTGGAGATGTAAAATCGCCACCCCTGCAGGTGAAGCTCCAGCACCGCCTGAGCCGGGCACACGGACGGGAACAGCCCCTGTGCTGGCCATGGTGCCCGAGGGAGCTGTGGGAGCTGAACCGAGCTGTGCTGGGCCAGCCTGGGGAGCTGAACTGAGCTGTGCTGGGCCAGCCTGGGGAGCTGAACCGAGCTGTGCTGGGCCAGCCTGGGGAGCTGAACCGAGCTGTGCTGAGCCAGCATGCAGGACTGAACTGGGCTGTGCTGAGCCAGTCTTAGGGCCTGAACTGGGCCAGTGTACGGGGCTGGACTGGGCCATGCTGGGAGAGCTGTGCTGAGCAGTGTGGGGCTGGCTCCCCTCATTGTCACCTGCATGGCCGTGGAGGAACAGCTCCAGCCCATCTGTGCTTCCCTTCAGAGGCTGCAGCCTGTCCCTGGATTGCTCATGGAGAACCACGCAGTCACATCAGCTCTGCGCTTTACATGGAAAAGTGGAAGAGGATCCTGGACACAGTGATGCAGTGCTATTTGTGAAAAACAAGTATTTTTGTACCCCCACAGGCAGTGGTGCAGTATTTGTTGTCTCAGGGCTGGGCAGTGGGGAGAATGAACCCTGACCCTTCTCCTTCCCCAGCTGCGGACTCTGGACACACTGGACATGGGACACAATGGGATATATAAATAAAGGGATTTATTTCTGTACAGGGATGTATTTCTGCAAAGGGGTTGGAAGGAGTGGCTCGAGAGCTCCTCTGCTCAAAGGAACCCGGTGACTGCGGCTGAATGTGAGCCCAGGTGTGCCAAGGTGGGCAAGACGGCAAAGGCACCTGGCCTAGACCAGGAATAGAGTGGCAGCAGGAGCAGGGCAGTGACTTTCCCTCTGTGCTGGCACTGCTGAGGCACCTCCAATACTGGGATCAGCTCTGGGCCCCTTGCTTTAAAAGAGACGTGGAGGGACTGGAGCTTGTCCAGAGCAGGGAACAGAGCTGGGAAGGGGCTGGAGAATCCCTGAGGGAGCTGGGAAGGAAATGGAGAATCCCTGAGGGAGCCGGGAAGGGGCTGGAGAATCCCTAAGGGAGCTGGGAAAGGGGCGGGAGAATCCCTGAGGGAGCTGGGAAGGGGCTGGAGAATCCCTGAGGGAGCTGGGAAGGGAATGGAGAATCCCTGAGGGAGCTGGGAAGGGGCTGGAGAATCCCT
>VWYI01044736.1:74826-87305 GCA_013399455.1 Anthoscopus minutus | reverse complement strand
CCCAGGGAGCAGGAGTGTGGCCCAGGGAGCAGGAGTGTGGCCCAGGGAGCAGGAGTGTGGCCCAGAGAGCAGGAGTGTGTCCCAGGGAGCAGGAGTGTGGCCCAGGGAGCAGGAGTGTGGCCCAGGGAGCAGGAGTGTGGCCCAGGGAGCAGGAGTGTGGCCCAGGGAGCAGGTGGGAGTGAGGGGCTGCAGGTCAGGGGCAGCCAGAGCATTTCTGTGGCACAGTGGTGCTACTGGGTATATTCAGACATCCCTAATGGCAGCTGAGTTGGTGCTGACAGTAATTCTTGTCTTTGGTTTAGCCTGCCCTTGAGGGCACTTTTTAGCAGCTGTTTGTTTCACAAAGAGTTTACTGACTTGTACTAAGTAGGAAAATTAAATGAAAATAAGGACACGAGTCCATGGTGGCCGTGGCACTTCTGGAGTAACTTGGACCTGATGGTCTCAGACAGTTTTTCCAGCCTGAATGTTTCTATGGAATTTGAACATAATTCTTTATTTAGAATAAACTTCCATTGGACTCCTACAGAATGATCCACTTTTGTTCTGTGATAGTTTTTTAGCAACCCACAAGGATTTGTATGTGCAGATATGAAAATCCACAACTGCTGTTAATACACGTTATTACTGAACAAGGCTGATGCACGAGGCAGGTGCAGCCAGCGTTGTGGTGAAATGCAGGAGTGCCTGGAGCCCTGGGTTGTCCCTGCTGTGCCTCGGGAATGCTGAGTGCTGTGTTCCCACAGGATCCAGTCTCACAGCGAGGCCATGGAGAACACGGAGAGCACGGAGGAGGAGCAGCCCACTGTGGGCAGCGAGAGCGCGGAGCCCGGCGCCGAGAGCGCGGCCGAGGAGCAGCACATGGACTTCAGCACCGAGATCATGAGTGTCACCGAGATGGAGCAGTCCCCAGACAGCTCCCCAGACCTCAACGAGGACACCACGCAGGAGAGTGAAATTCCAAACATTGAGAGCTTACAGACCACAGATCTCGAGGCTGACTTCCCTCCGGATTTTGACAAGTTTTGGAAAGTAGTAGAGGACAATCCACAGGATTTCACAGGATGGGTTTATCTACTGCAGTACGTGGAGCAGGAGGTTCGTACCTGCCCCTTTCTCCTCCCTGAAATAAACACACAGAGAAAAGCTAAATTCATGGAATTCCAGTGGCAAATGTAGAATGGACATCAGGCTGTCCCAGATGCTTGTTTAAGGCAGCTGTCCTTGCCACTGTTGTCATTTAATTTTAAGATGCCAGGATGATTTGGGTTGGAAGTGACCTTAAAAACTCAGTTCCACCCCCCTGCCGTGTGCAGGGACACCTTCCAGTAGCCCAGGCTGCCGCTGTCAAAATAACACCAGGCATTTCTAAAACACTGTTAATAATTGTATTCAAAAGAACCTGAAATGGTTCCTAAGGGAAGCACTGATTGTGCTCTCTCTGTGTTTGCCACAGAACCACTTGCCAGCAGCCAGGAAAGCCTTTGACAGGTTTTTCTCACACTACCCCTACTGCTATGGGTACTGGAAGAAGTACGCGGACCTGGAGAAGCGCCACGACAACGTCAAGCAGTCAGACGAGGTACGTAGGGCCCGGGGCCAGCGCTGCCACCAGTCCCAGAGCCAACAATGACTGTCCCACTGCGAGTCATTGGGCTGCCAGTGCCTGCCCTGCACGGCCAGGGCTCGAGGGACGTGTTTGCACGTGTCACAGCTGTGGCATTTGGAGCTAATGTTCTCTCTCTTTGTTGGCAGGTGCGTTAAACCTCTACAGTTTGTCAAGCTTTGCAGTGCAAGCCTCTGTATTACACTGCAGCTTAACAAGTAGGGCAGGGCTTTTCTGTCACTTCCATTTATTACTCATTTTCAAAACAATATAGTTGGTTTGCTGGTCACAATTGCTCCATCTTATTGCATTTTTGGTCAGACGCTGTCAATGATGCTCTAATGGGTCTGTGCCCTATGGTCTGTACCCCAAAGCCTGCCCACACAACCTGGTCAGAATGCAGGGACCGCTGCGCTTTGAAGATCAAGACTCTGCACGTGGAGATCAGAACATTGCCATGTTCTATCCAACCTCCACCCGAATGGTAATGGTAGATTATTTAAACAAAATTCCAGTAATTAGTATTTCTAAGGTTCACCGGATAACACAGTGTTGCCTCTCTCTTAGGACCCCATTAAGGATTTGAAGTACAGTTCATGTTCTCTTCATAGGTCTATCGCCGAGGGCTTCAGGCAATTCCTCTTAGTGTTGATCTTTGGATACATTATATAAACTTCCTAAAGGAGACCTTGGACCCTGCTGACCCTGAAACTAACAGTACCATCCGGGGGTGAGTTGGGAGCAGCCTGATATCCATACACACCGCTGGGATCAGGTTCTTGTGTTTCTAAGACAAGGGGCAAATTCATACCAACCTCAAGGATTTTTTAAGTTAAGAGAAGATGGAGCCAAATTCTGTAAGAAGGGGGAGACAGCACAGTGTGGTACAAGGAGCAAAAGTTGTGGCTTGAGAGCTTCAGGCTGGATGTTGAGAAATACTTAGTGTGGCATTTGGAATCTTGGAATTGAATTCCTTGAGGATTCCAGGGTATGGCTAGGATTGTCTGCTTGCTGTGACTGGCAGTGGACCTGGTTAAAGAGTTGGAATAACTTTGATCAGAAGGCTTGATTGAACTGGAATTGAGTCTGAATCAAGCTGCAGAATTGCTGCACAGGTTTTGGGTGTTATATTGCTGCACTGGTAGGTTTGGAGTCTGTACAAAACAAAAATGGTAAAGGTTGTGAATTTTCCTAATATCATGTGTTCCTGCCAGTAGCTTTTGCTGTTGCCTTTATTTGCTCTGTTGTGGAAGTGCTGGAGACAAAAAATGAGTGTGAGCTTTTGGAATCTCTAGACACCGTGCTGCAGATACCTGGAAAACACTTTGAAGAATGTAAATAATTAATATAAGTCTAGTTTCAAATAAATGAGGGTGCTCATAACCTTAAATAAGAGCCAGGACGTTCCTTCCTTATTCTGTCCCTGCATCCAGAAACCAGTGTAGAACAATTTCCTTTTCCAGAGCCTATGAACATGCAGTGCTGGCTGCTGGGACAGATTTCCGTTCTGACAGACTCTGGGAAATGTATATAAACTGGGAAAATGACCAGGGAAACCTAAGGGAAGTTACATCCATCTATGACCGCATCCTGGGAATCCCAACGCAGCTCTACAGCCACCACTTCCAGAGGTAAAGGGAAAACAGGGAGTTAATGCCATGGGAGAGGTGGAAATACTCAGCACAAGAACTTGGAACAGTTTCATGTAGTTATGGACTTACATACTCAGGCAGTTGGACTGATTGTTTTAAAGAACTGCTTGTTTTAAAGAACATTTGAAGAATTTGGTTTTAGGTAAATTCAGAGGTTTTGTTGCGGAATAAGGACAGGCCTTGGAAGTGTGGGGAAGAAGAGAGGATGTCTTTGAGAAATCAGAATGAGCAGTTTTGGACTTTAATACTGGTGCAGTGCCCAGTGTGGTGAAGCACCAATTTGACTGACTAAAGAGGAATCCTGGTTCAGTTTTAGATAGTGGAATTCTGCATTGGTAGGGAGACTTAGCAGCACCCTCCATTAACTTGCACACAGTCTTACCCATGACTTCCACAGACATCTCGGTGTGGCAGATAAAGAACTTCCTTTATACCTGATTTTGTCCTTTGCCATCTCTTTTCCATGGCAAGGGTTCTGCCAGCCTGCCTTGCTGCCCTTTGACACGTGGCACCGGTGAGGGTGGTGGGTGCTGGCAGCACCTAGAGTCATTCAGGAGTGACAGAGCAAAGCAGAACCCCCTGGGATTTCGGGTTATGCCCTGCTGGGCAGCAGTGCAGCAGGAAACAACCCCTTTGCAGTTCCTTTTGGTGGCTGTTGTTAGGTTTAAAGAGCACATCCAGAACAACCTGCCCCGAGACTTCCTGACCACAGAGCAGTTTGTGCAGCTGCGCCGGGAGCTGGCGGCCGCCAGCGGCCACAGCGGCGAGGACGGGGACGAGCTGCCCTGCGGCACCGAGGACATCACCGACCCTGCCAAGGTACCTGCACGGGTGGGCATGGGCACCCTGGGCTTCCCTGGGCTGGGACAGGGCTCCCATTGCAGCCAGCTCAGGCTGCAGAGAGCTCTGAGAGCAGCACCCACCCTCCCAAAGTACCTGCGTGGGCACCCTGGGCTTCCCTGGGCTGGGACAGGGCTCCCATTGCAGCCAGCTCAGGCTGCAGAGAGCTCTGAGAGCAGCACCCCCCCTGCCAAGGTACCTGCACGGGTCCGCATGGGCACCCTGGGCTTCCCTGGGCTGGGACAGGGCTCCCATTGCAGCCAGCTCAGGCTGCAGAGAGCTCTGAGAGCAGCACCCACCCTCCCAAAGTACCTACAGGACAGCCCCTTCCAGTGCTGGCAGAGGTGTTAAAGAAATGAGTTAGAAAATGGAGGAAGTGTTGTACAAAACCTTAGTAATTATTCCAAGTCAGCAGGTTGGGATCTGTGGTCTGAGAAAGCTCCTCACCAGCAGTGGCCTGGGCAGGTTCAGACTGTTACAGGCCTAGGAAAGCCTGGAGCTGTCCAAAGGAATTGCTGATGGTGAAGACACAGGCACACTGAAACGGGGCTGACTTGGATCCAAATCTGTCCTTAATCTCAAATCAGCTTTAGCACAGGATAAAAACCAGTTCATCTGTTTGTGCTAAGGGCCAGGGCTCCATCAGGCAGTGCCCCAGCCCTTCCCTGGCTGCTCAGGGAGAAGCCATGCACGTCACTGGCACAGGGAGCAGTTACAAAGGTGATACCATGTCTCCCTGTGTTCCAACATATTTTCTATATATATTTTCTGTTCTGTTCTAGCTAATCACTGAGATAGAGAACATGAGGCACAGAATCATTGAGATCCATCAGGAGATATTTAACCACAACGAGCATGAAGTCAGTAAGAGGTGGACGTTTGAGGAAGCGGTAAGTGGGGTTTGTGTGAGCAGCAGCTGCATTGGGAACAGGACTGGGAGCTGGGAATTGTGTGAAACAGCCTTACTTAAACTGTTGTGGGGGGTGTTGAACAGAGACTCAGAGTTGGAACAGTTTCACCTCTCTGCCTTTTTTCTTGTGAAGAGGCACCTGATGATGTAAAGATCTCAGAGCAGTGTTTGGAGAGAGGCAAGGTGCTGTAAAGTTTGCTAAGTGAGTCCTGAGCCTTAGTGCTGCTCATGCCCTGGGGTGGTGTAAAGGCATGAGGGCATGGAGGGGATTCCCTTTGAAAGGTAAGCCTGTGCTCAGAGGAGAATGAAATTCCTGTGCTTTTGTATTTTAACATTAGTCAGGTAACTTTGGGTTTGCACCTTCTGTGTATAATGCATTAAAAGTAATTAGTTAAACTAATAATTTGATTGCTGCAACTATACAACTTCTGCTATAGAGTTAAGTTGGATTCTGTTTGAAAAAACAATGGGAGGTTTTCATTCTCAGTCTTTATATTTTTCTTCCTGGAAAACATGGTCTTTGTTTTAAATTTACTTCTTAATCTAAAGAGTCCATTGTGTTGCCCAGCTGGGACAGATTTTCAGAGACTCTTTCATGGGTTGGGTGATGTCAGAAGTGGTGGGTGATTTACTGCACTGGGCCAGTGCCTGAACAGCTCACAGTGAGCTTTGTGCCAGTGACCCCTGGCAGGAGGGAGCAGAGCAGGCAGAGTGTCCCAGATTCCTGCCTTGGGCAGCCTGAAGCTGCAAACCTGTGGGACTTGGGAGAGCACTGCAGCTGGGGCATGGGGCAGGAAAGGTGTGGGAAGCTGAGTGTCCCCTGCTGCTGGCCACACGTGCTCTTGTTACCACCAGCTTCTGCTCTGGAGCCCCAGGGGCTGGGAGGAGCCATGCAAAGCTCAGCTCTCTGTACAGGACAGCAGTGGGTGGGTGGGCACAGATCCCTGTCAGGACTGGGGATTGCCTGGAGCTGTTTTCAGCAGGAATGGAACTGTGAGCTGGGCAAAGTGGCCACAAAACGTTGGGTTCTACACCAGGGATCAGTGAGGGGTGTGGTGGGGGGGGATTGGCTTTAAATTTTAGGTGGCTTTGAAGAATTGGATTCTCCTTAATTACTGTAAGTTCTTCATCCATTTGTATGGGTTTGGATCTGAGAGGAAATTGCAGCACAGGACAGACATAATCAAATGCAATTAAGGATGGTGAGAGGAAAGCAAAGGATCTCTGGCAGGATGCCAGACAAAGGAATTTCAATTTGAACAGAGCAATGTTTAATTTTCCATGCTGAGCTCTGTCCCACCCAGCCCCTCTTGCAGCCATCAATAACAACACGATGGTGCTGAATTTCTGGTGGTTTCCTGTTTTTGACAGGAAGTCCAGTTCAATGCCCTGTCTTTCCTTGCCATGATTCTCAACTAAATGCTGAGTTGAATTTGTGGGCTGGGTGTCCCACAGGGAGCATTTGTGGATGGGTGTGGGCAATGTTCACTGTGTCTGTAATGTCACTGACACTGGGCTGCCCTGGCTCCTCCACCAGCAGCTCTAAACACACTCCAAAAGCTCTCTAGGAAAGGAGATTTCTAGCCTGGCATGTCACTGCAGTAAATCCCTTGATCCATACCTGGATAACCCTGGACTGAATAGATGAGGAGGTGTCCCTGGAGCCCTGATGGCTGAAATGGCAGGAATTGAGTATTGCTTGTGTGGCTGTTGGTTGTTTGAACCCCCTTGGTGGTGTGTTTGTAATCACCAGTTGCATCCTGTGACTCTTGCAGATCAAGAGGCCTTACTTTCATGTAAAACCTCTGGAGAAAATTCAGCTGAAAAACTGGAAAGAGTACTTAGAGTTTGAGATAGAGAATGGCACTCACGAGCGAGTCGTGGTCCTCTTTGAGAGATGTGTCATTTCATGTGCCCTCTATGAGGACTTCTGGATCAAGGTAAGGGAGGCAGCTCATGGCTCTGCTGGTGCACACCTTGACCTGGTGACTAACCCTTGTACCCTGTGGAACGTTGTTCATCTATAACTATATCTGTTGCATTAGGAGATGGTCTGCTTGCAACCAGATTTGACTGCTGCATTTGCCAACTGCGTTGCCTCTCTACGTCCTTCCTTACAGAAACTAGTCTAGTGGTTCCATAAAGGTGCTGAATGGGTTTAAACAAAAGAATTTTATCGTTCTGGCATGTTCTTGGAGACAAATACAAGCTTTAACCTGGCTGGTCTCTGCTCTGTTTCCAACCCTAGTATGCCAAATACATGGAGAACCACAGCATCGAGGGCGTGAGGCACGTGTACAGCAGGGCCTGCACCATCCACCTGCCCAAGAAGCCCATGGTGCACATGCTGTGGGCAGCCTTCGAGGAGCAGCAGGGTAAGGGCAGCCCTGCCTCTCAGGGGGGCTCTGCTGGGGGAGCTCTGGGATCTTCCCTGTCCTAAAGCATCTCCCTGCTGTTCCAGGCAACATTGATGAAGCCAGAAGGATCCTGAAGACGTTTGAGGAGTGCATCCTGGGGCTGGCCATGATCCGCCTGCGCAGGGTGAGCCTGGAGCGCCGGCACGGCAACATGGAGGAGGCAGAGCAGCTGCTGGAAGATGCTGTCAGGAATGCCAAGTCCATCAGTGAAGCCTCCTTCTATGCCATCAAACTCGCCCGGCACCTCTTCAAAGTGCAGAAAAACCTGCCAAAGGCAAGAAAAGTGCTGTCAGAAGCCATAGAACTGGACAAAGTATGTGTTCCCTCTTGGCTGTCTTAACCCAAAACTCAAACCACTCCGGTGTCTTTCTCTCTTTCTGAAGCATTTTGTAAAACATGGCAACAGTGATGACAGGAGTTGTAACTGGATGTAATATCCCATTACTGAATGGAGACAACAGTCCCTCTAAACTGATGTTGCCAAGGTCCCAGCTTGGGAATCTGGAAGTTTGCACCCTTTTCCCATCAGAAGCACAATGTGCTTTGCAGTTTTATTTTAATTTTTTTAGTATCCTAAATGTTCTCAGTATGTTGAGTGTTATTGGTGTGGGCAGTACTTGGTGGTTTGGTGTCAGCAAATACCTGGCACTCGGATGCTGCCAGCAAAGTGCAGCACGTGGGTTTGTGGTGCTGGTCACTTCTGTTTGTGCAACAAACCAGCCCAGGGAGAGAGGAAAATCCCTTTATTGCCTGTTGTTGTGTGTATTTATGGGGTGAATTGTGGTGTGTAACAGAGTTAAGGACTGTGAGGGTCAGGTGTGCACCTCCTAATGCCTGTTCTGCACAGGAAAACACCAAACTGTACCTGAACCTGCTGGAGATGGAGTACAATGGTGACCTCAAGCAGAATGAGGAGAACATCCTGAGCTGCTTTGACAAGGCTGTCCATGGGGCCTTGTCCATCAAAATGAGGATCACATTCTCACAGAGAAAAGTGGAATTCCTGGAAGATTTTGGGTCTGATGTGAACAAGTAAGATGTCCTGTGGGCAGTGGCCAAACTGGGGTCACTGGGAGAGTGCTGGGAAAGGCTGGGATCAGTGGCTTCTGTAAAATTGTTTCCTTTGTGCCATCAGCTCTTTGTAAGGAACAGCTGCTTTTCTAAACCAACCTCCTGATGTTAAACAGGAATAGATTTGGAAACAGGAATATCTTTTCAGATAATTGCCCCTTTTTACCTGAAGTGCCCAGCACCTCACTGAGCAGAGCTCTGCTGCCTGCCAGGTTTTCCTGTGGTTGGTTTCCCTTGCTAAGCCCTTCCCTGAGGTGTTCCCCAGGGGAATGGCACAGGCCTGTGACACAGGTGTCCTTTGAGACTGTTCCCTGGGAGCTGCTGCTTGTTTCTAAAAAACCAGCACTGGTTGGATTTGTCAGTGCTCAGCACTATTTACAACTGTGCACTTATGTGGGAGGATGCACCAGAAATACAGGTTTTAAATTCAATGCTACAAAACGTTTTTCTTCTTAATTGTCTATTGTTTTTATTTACATTTTGCAGCTAAATAACCTGGAAGGACTAATGACAAGTCAGTTTTTCTGCTTTGTATGTTTTTAACAATAGCTGTCCTTAAATTCTGCTGCCTCTGCATGGCAGCCAGTCTGTGCAGGTTTGGGATCTGAGACAGATCAAACACAAGGAATTTTGCAGTTCCCAAATAATCCCAAAGCACAGAATGAGTACAAGGAGCTCTTTTCACCCAGAGCACACTGTCAGAAGCTGCAGCTTTTGTGAGATGCTGCAGATGAGGGGGGTATTTCAATATTTGTAGGAATTTTAGCCAGGACTCTCCTGTGCTGCATGAACCACATTTGTTCTTCCCTGCTGGATGGGGAAAGGCTATAGATGCTGCTTTGGGATTGGAATAGTTTCCAGTTTTAAATACTGATTCCCACATCTCTGTGCTGCTGTGGGTGGCATCACCAGCAGCCCCTGAAGGAGCAGCTGAATCACAAATCACTTCTAGAAAACTTCTTTATAAAGGAACTTGATAAAATCTGCATCAAGTGTGAGGGAAGTTCAGCAGGCTGGGAACTGGAGCTGTTGTGAACAGAACCGAGCTGGCTTTCCCCTGGTGGTGGCTCACTCAGTAAAATGGATTGCATTGCAGTTTGCTGCACTGCTCCAGTTTCCAGCAGGCACTGCTCAGGTGTTTCAAGTACTGGCAAGGCTTGACTGGCTGTGCTCTCTGCAGGCTCCTGGATGCCTACGACGAGCACCAGGCGCTGCTGAAGGAGCAGGAGACGCTGAAGCGGCGGGCGGAGAACGGGTACGGCCTGAGCCCAGCTGCCCTGGGCAGGGCAGGGAGCAGCTCACCCTGGGGGCTTCTTTAGTCTGGCAGTGTTGGCATTTGTCAGCTTTGAACCGACTCATGTGAGAGTAGAATCACTTTCTTTCAGTCCTTTAAAGTGTGTGCTAAATACAGCTCTGCTGCCTTAAATATCCACTGAATTGTTTGTGGTAGAAGGGACCTTAAAGCCCTGAAACCTGCCGTGCACAGGGACACCTTCCCTAGGCTGCTCACAGCTCCATCCATCCTTGGATGCTTCCAGGCATGGAAATGTTGTTTGAAAATAAGTTTTTGAGCTGTTGGGTTTTTGAGTTGAGCCGAGCAGTGCTGATAAAATAACTCACTCTCTAAGCAGGAAAGTGCCTTTGCTGCCTTTTGCTTCAAGCCCAGCCAGCTGTGGAGCACAACACAAGCTGTCCTTCCCTGAGCCCAGTTCCCTCACCCCAGTGGGCCGGGGCAGCCACTGCAGGGTGCCAGAACAAGGCTGTGTTCCCTTGCAGCTCGGAGGAGCCGGATGAGAAGAAGCTGCTGACGGAGGAGGCGGGGCTGGCAGCGGCGCAGCTCATGGATGGGGACATGCAGGTCAACCAGGCTGCCTACAACTACAATGCCTGGTACCAGGTACAGGCCAGCTGCAGGCCAGGGAAACAGCTCCTGCAGGCTCTCATCCCCCTGGTGTGCTCCACAAGCCTTAAGTGGGGCTCTTTGGGGATGCTGGGGCTGTTGGGTGTGGCTGTGTGGGGCTGTTGGGTGTGGCTGTGTGGGGCTGTTGTGTGGGGCTGTGTGGGGCTGTTGTGTGGGGCTGTGTGGAGCAGGGAGCAGTTGGTGGCTGTCCTGTCCCAGGGAGGGGACAGGGGTAGGGCAGCAGGGCTGTGCTGTGTGGAACTGTGTTTCCAGACTGGCCTTGGGGCCCCTTTCCTGTGTGTCTCCAGGCAGTAATTCCTGTAGTGCCTTGGAGTGGGTTCTGCTGGGACACAGCACCAGCAGAACTGGCTTGTCCTCTGGGGCTCTTCCTCCTTAGCTTGGACTGGAATTGTTGAGGTTGGGAAAGCCCTGTGAGACCATCCAGTCCTGCTGTTCTGCCAGCACTGGCAATGTCACCACTGACCCACGTCCCTAATGCCACATCCATGTGCTCTAAATCCATGGATTTAAATTTAAAAAAATCCATGGAAGTTTAGAAGTGTTTTTATGCAGAGTGCTGTTTAGTCTGTGCAGAGCCCCCAGAGCTGAGAGAGCAGTGGTGCAGCTGGGGCACGGCCCTGGGAGCCCTGCTTTGGGAATTCTTTCCAGTCAGGCAGTGGCAGGAGTCACACACAGCACTGCAGGAATGGCAGCCTTGGAGCTGGGCCAGGCTGGAGATCAGGGAAGGTTCTTCCCCCAGAGGGTGGAACAAGCCCTGGAAAAGCTCCCCAGGGAATGGGCACGGCCCCGAGGCTGCTCCAGGAGCGTTTGGGCAGCGCTGCCAGGGGTGCCCAGGCTGGGGTTGCTGGGGGCTCTGGGATGATCCCTGCGGGTCCGGGATGATCCCTGCGGGTCCCTCCAGCTCAGGACATTTCAATTCTGTGACTTTTGTCAATTTGTGATGAGGATCTGTGCTGTGGCAGCACGGCATCTCCACCCTGCCTGCCTCTCCCAGGCTGTTCCAGAGGGAATGGCATCGCTGTCCTGCNTTGGGCTGGGCTGGGCTGGGCTGCCCCAGGGACGTCCTGGCTGATGCTGCTGCTGTGTTTGGTTCCAGTACAACTACCAGAACGCCTGGAATTACGGACAGTATTACCACACAACCTGATCCCCAGAGGGAATGGAGTTCACTGTGCTGCAGTTTCAACAAAGATGGAATAAAAAAAAAAAAAATTATATTTTTCTAATTTTGGGCTGTGAAGGAACTGTTGTGCCACCTGCTTTTGGTCCTCTGCATGTGAACCGAGCTGCTGCTCATGGGGTATGTGTGAAGCAAGATTCGTGTGCTGGTAACTGATAAATGGTCTCTGTACAATTCTCATTTACCATAAATGAATTTTTTAATTCCCTGCACTAATTTATGGAGTATCAGAAGAATTCTCGTCAGTCTCATGATTCCATAAATGAGTGGGCATAGCTGTGGGTTTTGGGTTGGTTTTGCCCCAGAGCTGCTCTGCTGCCTGGCCTGGCCCAGGGTTGGAGCCAAGGCTTGTTCCTGCTCCCAGCCCAAGTGTCAGGGAGCTGTTCCAGGGGCTGTGTTGGGACTGGGGGCCTTGGCAGAGCTGCCACATGGGTTCTGTAGTGTGGGAAGGGGCAGGGATTAAACCATCTTCATTCTTTTTTGAAAGCACAAACTGTGTTTGGGATGAGTTTTGTATTTAGAGTTTTTCATGTACACGGTGTGAGCAAAACTTTTTTCATTTTGATCAAAGTGATCATTCCCATTTTTGTAATAAAAGCAAGCAATTCAGTAGTGCTCTGAGCTTTCTTGGACTGCCTCCCTCGAGCCAGGAGAGAGAACAGAATGCCTGAGCTGAGCTCTGGTGGTGGTCACAGGAGGGGCTGTGGCACAGGGACTGGAACAGCTTCTGTGAGCACAGCTGCTGTCAAATATATGGAGTGGGAATGCTGTGGGACTCTGGACTGGGAATGCTGTGGGACTCTGGAGTGAGTGGGAATGCTGTGGGACTCTGGACTGGGAATGCTGTGGGACTCTGGACTGGGAATGCTGTGGGACTCTGGA
>VWYI01044736.1:61927-74784 GCA_013399455.1 Anthoscopus minutus | reverse complement strand
TCTCGGTGCGGGGAATGCTGTGGGTCTCTGGACTGGGAATGCTGTGGGACTCTGGACTGGGAATGCTGTGGGACTCTGGACTGGGAATGCTGTGGGACTCTGGACTGGGAATGCTGTGGGACTGGGCTGCTCAGGAGGGGGAGCACAGACACAAAGAAGGGAGGCACTGACAGGTACAAACTCTGCTTTAGTGGCGGGGCTGGGACAACACTCAGCACTCATCTCCAAAGGCACCGCTGCAAGCGGGGCCAGGAGTTACAGCAACCCCGCAGGAAGCTCTGGCAGAAACATTCCCAGCAGCACAGGGAATTCTTCATTCAATATCCACCAGCTCCACTTCAAAGAAGAGTTTTGCATTTGGTGGGATCCTGTTTGACAAATGTTAAGGAAGCTGAAACAGCCCCTGCAGTGACCCCTCCCTGGGCAGGGAGCCACAGCTGCTGCCCAGCCTCTCCTGTATCCCTGGGATATCCCTGGATCCAGCGGGGAGCCACAGCTGCTGCCCAGCCTCTCCTGTATCCCTGGGATATCCCTGGATCCAGCAGGGAGCCACAGCTGCTGCCCAGCCTCTCCTGTATCCCTGGAACATCCCTGTCCCAGCAGCACATCCTGGATCCAGCAGGGAGCCACAGCTGCTGCCCAGCAGGAGCTGTAGGGAGCCAGGGACACACCTTCCTTAGCACAGCCTGCTCCTCACTGCCCTGAGCTGCCCCAGCCTTGCCTGCAGGTGTGGGGCAGTGCCTGGGGGGCTGCACTGTCCCCCTGTCACAGGGGAGGTGTCCAGGCTGCCCTTCAGATCACAGGGTTCCAGCATAGCACAGCCCCTTCCCCTCCTCCAGAAGGGTTGGAAAAAGGAAACAGAAACTGCAGGATCACTCCTCCACCCCCTACTTCAGCTGTATCCCAGAGCTGAATGTAACTCTCCCTGCTCCTGGTTAGGATCCCCATCAGGCAGAAGCACTTGGAAGCACTGGAATCAAAAGGCAAGTGGAAAAGAGCAGCAGGGTCCCCCTGCATGCTTTTCTCCAAAAGAAAAGAGCAATTGCACCCCTAGGTGCTCTGAACTCCCTGAGTGGGAATGTCCTGCACCTGCTGTGGGTAATGGGTGAAGCCCCCATTGTATTCCTGTCCATAAAGCACCAACTTGCCCCCAGCATTCCCAGGCTCCCTAAGGAGTCAGAAATCATGGAAGGATACTTGGCATCAGGCTGCCCCTTCTTGCCATAGCCCCACTCGGGCTCGATCTCCAGCTGGGCCTTCTCTCCTTTGCTCATGGTCAGCAGGGCTTCGTCCCACTGCAACGACAGCAGCAGCTCCAGGTGGTGCTGGGACAGAGCCACCACAGGGACAGAGCCACCACAGGGACAGAGCCACCGCAGGGACAGAGCCACCGCAGGGACAGAGCCACTGCAGGGACAGCAGCAGCCACCGCAGGGACAGCAGCAGCCACCGCAGGGACAGCAGCCACTGCAGGGACAGAGCCACCGCAGGGACAGAGCCACTGCAGGGACAGCAGCAGCCACCGCAGGGACAGAGCCACCGCAGGGACAGCAGCCACTGCAGGGACAGAGCCACTGCAGGGACAGAGCCACCGCAGGGACAGAGCCACTGCAGGGACAGCAGCAGCCACTGCGCTTCCCAGCTCTGCCTGTGGCTCCCAGGAGCAGCCACGCTGCCCCAGGCAGTTCCCAGCCCTGTGGAACGTTCCCTGCTCCCACACCAGCCCCACAGATGTGCTCCAGTGTGGGGCTGACACTGGGGAGCAATGGGAACGTGCATTCCATCAGCGTTCCCAGCTTCAGTGTTCCCTTCCCAGGGAGTGCCCAGGGCTTGGTGCTGTGTCCCACAACAGGGCCCAGGGCTTTGTCTGGCACCCACAAACCCAGGACAAACACTGGGATAAACCTGGGCCATTGGTTGCCCCCCTGCCCACAGACACAGCCCCTTCCCAGCTTCAGTCCCATCCCACATCAGGAATTTCTCCTGCTCAGGCTGCAGCAAAGGAGGCTCAGGGGCCCTTGTGGCTCTGCACAGCTCCTGGCAGGAGGGGACAGCCGGGGGGGTCGGGCTCTGCTGGCAGGGAACAGGGACAGGAGCAGAGGGAACGGCCTCAGGCTGAGCCAGGGCAGGCTCAGGGTGGGCAGCAGCAGGAATTTCCCCATGGAAAGGGAGCTCAGGGTGGGCAGCAGCAGGAATTTCCCCATGGAAAGGGAGCTCAGGGTGGGCAGCAGCAGGAATTTCCCCAGGGAATGGTTTGGCCAGCCCTGGCAGAGTAAAGCCCAGGGAATGCAAACAGGGGTGGATGCAGCCCTGGGATCCCATCAGTCCCAGCTGCTGTGAGAGACTGACAGGAGCCCGGGCTGATCCCAGGGAACAGAGCCTGTGTTCCATGCACTGCCTGACGAGGGAATGACTCTGAGGGTGAATGTTCCATCCTCCCACAGTAACCCCTTGCAAGCTGCCTCCACAGGAAACAGAACCCAAAAACTGCAGCCCAGCCATAAATCACAGAATGAAACTGCCCAGGAACTCGGAGGGAACCCTGAAAGCTTTACTTACACCTCGGATCACTTTTCCTACACCAACTTTGAAACTCAAGGGCTTGGCTGCTTTTTTCTTCTTTGAACCTGGAAAAGAGTTTTATGTTCATATGCCTCAACATCACACCAGCATGCTCCACACTTCTGTAGAAAACTGCCATTACAATCGTGCCTTATATAAATAGCTGTTCTTCTAATATTATTTTTAGCCCAATATCAGATTTTCAGGGGAAATATTCACACTGTGCACTAAAAACATCATTAAATGTTCAAGCTGCACTAAAGCATCTTCCAAACCCCAAAGACTTATTCCTGAATTACTCAAGTTGACTGTGCAAGTCATGGACACATTAAGGAACTGAGAAAAGCCAACAAGGGAACTATGAGGAATTACAGACAGTCTTCCAGTGACTCTGGAATACTGTTCCTGAGTGTGGGACATCACTGCTGGGAAAGCCTTTCCAGTATTGCACAATTTCATACCCCTAAACCCTCTGATCTGTCACAAAAACACCAGCAGGGAGTATTGCACACCAGAGTACTCAAATCCCTCTCATTCCAGGGCCTCCATAGCTAAAGGTTTACCACAGAAGGGCCCCAAGACGTGTTTATATAGAGAAATTCAGGGCCCTGCTGGTTCCTCAGGCACCATCTCCCCTCTGGATTGACTCCCTGCATTCCACATTCCCCAGGCCTGGAATGCCAGAAGCCAGGGCTGGCAGGATGCAGCTGTGTCACTTGACACCAGCCAGTCCTAAAATACTGCCCTTGCTACCTCATGGAAAATCAGGATCTGGGAGCTGCAGGGCACCAGGCAGCTCAGCACCAGCATGATAAAGCTGTTTATCAGGAATGCTCCCAGACACTCCTGCCAGAGGAAAACCCCTGCCCACATCTGCTGGAGCAGCCCAGGTGATTCCCTCCAGGAGCATTTGCAACCAACCCCAACAGTTTACCTGCACATCTTTATACCCATAACCTTACTTGACTGAACATTGGTGTCGAAGACTGTTCCATCCTGCAGCTTTCCTGTGTACCAGCAGTGGACAGTGTCTCCTTTCTTTGGGAAGTTGGTTTTATCACCCTTCTTTAGAATGGATTTTGTGTACTTTGGTGGCCCCTAAGGTTATAAAAATAGAATTATGACTGGTGGGTTAAATAGCCTCAGATATCCAAGGCTGAACAATCCTGGAATCTAAGGCATCAAAGGAGACACTTCTAGTGAATGATGTGTTTATGCTACTGCAGGGCTGCAACATTTGGAGAAAAGGCTGCTTAAGGTTAAGGTGGGGTATAAACACCAGATTTCTTACCATAACCAGGTTTTTGAAGACTTAGGATCACACAATCTCCTGAGCCAGAAGGGACCCATAGGGATCATGGAGTGCAACCCCTGTCCCTGCCCAGACCCCCCCAAGAATCCCAGCCTGGCCATCCCTGGCAGCGCTGCCCAAACGCTCTGGAGCTCTGGCAGCCTCGGGAATGTCACCATTCCCTGGGGACCCTGGGCAGTGCCAGCACCCTCCGGGAAAAGAGCCTTTCCTGATATTCCCCTAACCCTCACCCCAGACAAGTGACCCGGGTAATTCGGTTTTCCAGGCGAAAAACGCGAGCTGAGGGCATCGCACCAACCTCCTCCACAGCCTCCTCCGCCTTCACCGCCTTCCCCTTGGCCTCCTCCGCCTTGGCCGGTTTCGCCTTCTCCGCCGCCTTCTCGGCGCCGTCCGTGCCCTTGAAGCGCTGCGAGGGAAGGATGAGGAGCCGCCTCCATCCCCCCAGCCCCATCCCCGCCGCCCCGACCCCTCACCTGCGTGTGGAAGAGCTGCGTGTAAGCCGCGATCAGCTGCTCCTTATTCGCCGTCTTCGCCACGTTCTTCACCTGCCCCAGCAGCTTGTGCTCCGCCAGGAACTGCGGGACACGCGCGAGTCGTTCAGGGAAACAAGAAAAAAAAAAACCACCCCCAAACCTCCCACACACAGCTCCAAAGGATTGATTAGCCCACGCCATTACCGCCTGCGCCGCGTGCTCCTGCAGGAATTTGATGATTTCCTTCTTGGCCAGCGCCTCGCTCCGCAGCTCCTCAGCGCTCCAGGGCTGCGCCGGGCCCGCGGCCGCCGCCATCTTCCCACCCACCTCCCGCTCCTCCTCCGGAGAGGAGGGCTGGGAGCCGGCCGGCCGGGAGAAGGGGCGGGCCGGGAGACGGCCGCGGGAGAAGGGGAGGCTTCGAAGGCGGCTTCCCGACCCTCCCCTTCACCCTCGGCGGGGCTCCCGGGGGGATTTCGGGGACGGGCGCCGAGGGAGGGACAAAATGGCGCTGTCTTGGGGCTGCCGGGCAGCGTCCTGAGCGAGAGGAGCGGCAGCAGCGGCGGGATTTGCCTCGGCCTTGGCGGGCGCCTCAGGGCCAGGGGAGGGCCGGGGGAGAAGGGGAGGTCCAGGAGGCGGCTGGGGAAGGAGGGCAGGGCCGGGAGGCGGCTCCCGGTGCCTCTCGGCGGCGATTTCAAGCGGCGGTGAGGCGGGCTAAGATGGCGGCGCGCGGGGCAGGATGAGCGGTGGCCGGCAGCGCACATTGCCGCAGGTCTGGCGGGCGCCCCGCGGCAGGGCCGAGCGCAGCCCCGGGGACAGCGATGGCAGCGATGATGAACTGCTGCTGGCAGCCGCTGCTGCGGCCGACCCCGGCCCTCTGCAGGGCTTCAGCGAGGCGGCGGGGTCCATCTGGATCTACCCCACCAACCTGCCCGTGCGGCCCTACCAGGAGCGCATGGCCGGCGCCGCGCTGCTGGCCAACACCCTCGTGTGCCTGCCCACGGGGCTGGGCAAGACTTTCGTGGCCGCCGTGGTCATGTACAACTTCTACCGCTGGTTCCCGTCGGGGAAGTTGCTGTTCCTCGCCCCCACCAAGCCGCTGGTGGCTCAGCAGATGGAGGCGTGCGGCCGCGTCATGGGCATCCCGTGGCGGGACATGGCGGAGATGACAGGTACGGCTGCTGCCCGCAGGCCGGGCAAAGCCACAGCGCACGGGGCAAAAATCAAACGTGACAGGTGTTAAAAACGGGAGCAGGCTCCCGGTGCCGAGTGATTTCAGCATTTATTGTACAAAGAAAAGCCCCAAAGCCCGGGGGCCCGGGGCAGGCAGGGCCGTTCCCGGGGATGCTGCAGCAGCGGCGCTCGGCTCCTCTCAGCAGCGATGTCCTGGCCCCGCGGCTCCAGGGGCAGCAGCGCGGCTTTCTTCGGGTCAGATTCCCCTTTTTATCCTGTTTTTTGTCCTTCTGGATTGGTTTCTGTTTGGGTCTTTTCATTTGCATGAAGGTTTAAGGCGCTCGATTGATCCGTCAGAGCTTTTGTTTAGGCTGGCTCGTTTCCCTGGGGTTGGGGATCACTTTTGTTGTTTATCCTGGCTGGTTTGGCTGGGGGTGCTGATTTTAGGCTGGCTTGTTTCCCTGGGCTTGGGGATCACTTTTGTTGTTTATCCTGGCTGGTTTGGCTGGGGGTGCTGATTTTAGGCTGCCCTTTTAACCCCTAATACAATATAATAACAATACAAAATAACAAACAAGCAACAAACCAATAACAAACTAACAGTACACCCTTCACAATTATTGGACAACAGTTTCTAGGCTAATTTTAACAACAGGTGTTTGAAGGGCTGGCTGTTGGTTTCACAGTGATTAAAACCCCAGGTCACCTGTGCAAAGGGTGAAGCGCTGGGGTGCAGCCCCTGTGGCTCACAGCGTGTGTGGGGCTCTGCACACACAGAGTGTGATGCTTAAGCCAAAGAATAATGGTTCTTTTAATCCATTTTGTAGCTGTTTCCCCTCCCTTCTCGTCACTTTCCTCCTTGCTTTCCTCGTCACTTTCCTCGTTGCTTTCACTTCCCCTTTTTAAGAAGTCTTTGCAGCTGCCCAGAGCTGCGGTTTATTCCTCGCTGAGGCAGCAGCCTGATGGCTGAGCCCACAACTTGTTTTTAAGCCCAGACCTTTCCCAGAGGTGTTTTAAATGATGTGTAGGGCAGTGGGCAGCTACAAGGCATCTTGAGCTTCCTAGCCTTGATTTCTATGGTTCTGGATTTCGTTTTTTGAATGCAAAAAATCTCTTCCTAGTCATTCTGTTCAGTGGGGGTGGGCAGGCCTTGGCACAGGTGCCCAGAGCAGCTGTTGCTGTCCCTGGATCCCTGGCAGTGCCCAAGGCCAGGCTGGAGCAGCCTGGGACAGTGGGAGGTGTCACTGCCCATGGCAGGGGTGGGATGGGATTTAAGGTCCCTTTCCAACCCAAACCATTCTGTGATTTTATGTCTGCCAGCTCTGTCACTCTCAGGCCATGGGCCATACCTTGTTCTCAGCAGAACAGTTCTCATGTTGCCTCTTTAATTTCCAGGAGGAACCCAGGCTCTGAGCCGGCAGGAGCTGTGGAATTCCAAGAGAGTCTTTTTCCTCACACCTCAGATAATGGTCAATGACCTCTCTCGTGGGATCTGTCCTGCTGTGGAGATCAAATGTCTGGTTATTGATGAAGCCCACAAAGCCCTTGGCAATCATGCCTACTGCCAGGTAGGGCTGGAGCCAACTCCCCTTTTGTCTCCCAGCTGCCAAAACCTTCCCCAGCATTGCTCACAGGATCTGCATGAAGCATTGCTGTGGGGAGATTGTCCTTGAGCTCCTTAACTTTATTTGAGAGAGATTTAACACTCTTGTGTGTTGCCATTGCCTTGTTTAATAGTGGCATGTATAAGGTATTTTTTCAGTGTCTCCATTAAATTGTAGTTTTGGTTTAAAAATACTTTTGGCTGTGCAGTGTTAAAAAAACTGTGTTTTTATAAGGTTCTTTAGCAGAGACAAATCAGTTCAAGATTTCTTTTTAAATTTGGGGTTTGTGTTGATTAGCCAAGAGTTTGTTGGGTTATCATGGGTTAAGCTGCTGACAGCAGTAGGTGACCTAGGAAGTTTCTTTAATACACTGGAGAAATTTACTGTATATTTGTGGACTTCAGATTACATACATGTAATCAGACATGAATTCCATTTTTTCGAGCTTTTCTTCAGACTCACTTTTTGGCAGCTCACCTGAGTTAGTGAGCTGTCAATACTTTAATTAAACCAAGTGAGAAATCATTTCATAATTCCCCCAGGTTCCTCTTGGTACATTTCCAGGACACCCCTGGATCCCTGGCAGTCCCCAAGGCCAGGTTGGACACTGGGGCTGGAGCAGCCTGGGACAGTGGGAGGGGTCCCTGCCATCCAGGGCTGGGAATGGGATGGGATTTAAGGTCCCTTCCAACCCAAACCATTCTGTGATTCAGTATTTTTAGAGTGTTTTGTTAAGCCTCTCCTACTTAGTGGGTATTTTCATTGCTGTAGTTTGTACAAGGAAATAATCTCCTTTAAGGGCATTAATGAAGCTTTCCTGTTCTTAGGTTGTGAGGGAATTGAGCAAATACACGAATCAGTTCCGGGTGCTGGCCCTGAGTGCCACCCCAGGCAGTGACACCAAGGTGAGCCAAAGACACCCCTGTGGTTTAAATAACCAGGCTGCAGTGCGAGCTCTGCTCTTCTGCCTGAAGCCTCTGCAGGGTGCTGAGGAATTCCACATCAAGACTGAATCTCTTTGCAATCCATTCCTTGATAAGCAATGGTGTTTCTCATGCTGTGAACCATATGTTATTTGTTTGTGAGGGGGGCAGGCCCTGGCACTGTCATTGTCACCTCCCTGGCAGTGCCCAAGGCTGGACACTGGGGCTGGAGCAGCCTGGGGCAGTGGGAGGGGTCCCTGCCATGGCTGGGCTGGGAATGGGATGGGGTTTGAGGTCCCTTTCCAACCCCAGCCAGTCTGGGATTCTGTTTCCTGACCTTTCTTTGATTTTTCATTGTAGTTAGTGGTTTCCTTTTCCTTAAAATTGTATGTAACCCCTGCTGAAATACAGAAACAGTTACTCTGTTTTTGTGGCTTCTCTCCCAGGCTGTGCAACAAGTTATCTCCAACTTGCTGATTGCCCAGATAGAGGTATGTGCTGAAGATTCTCCAGAAATTCAGCCTTATTCTCACCAGAGACAAGTGGAAAAGATTGTAGTTCCACTTGGGGAAGAGCTGGTAGAAGTTCAGAACACTTACATCAAGGTGAGTGGCTGCATTTCCTTTTTGCTCAGTGGCCAGTGACAGTCAATGTTTCATCATCTCTGTCTAGACTTGTATAAACACTTTCCTATGTAATTAATTGATTATAGGGTAAATTAAGCAACATGGTTTCAACTCTAGCAGCTGCAGTTTCACTTTGCACCAATAGCACCTCTTGCCTTGCAGTAACTTGAAAAGCTCAGGTGGAAAACTTGCAATTGAATTTTCCTCACCCTTTTTAAGGAGTCTTTGCAAAATTGACACCAGACCTAAACTGGGGCTTCTGCATTTGGCTGAACTCAGTAGTGTTAAAATGTTGAGAATTCTTTAAGGAATCTCTGTGTGGACTGGAAAATTTCCTCTAATTAAGAATATTCTTTAGAGCTTTAAGTCACATGTGAGTGTAATTAGTTCTTCTGGAGGCTTTTTTTATTGGTTTATTTGGCCTATTTCTATTATTATGATGATGATTTCTTTTTACCAATCTTTAATGCCCAAAGAGAGATTTTTGGGGGCCAGAGCTGTTTGTCAGTCAGTTGTAACTTAGTGATCTGTACCTTCCCAATAAGATACTTGTAGGCAAATGATGTTACATAAAATACCACTCTGAAAAGTTTAAAGTATCTGCTCTTTTTTTTTTTTTGTTTAGAGGCATAAAAAGTTAGGATTAAGTTTTCTACCAGACTTTTGGCCTCAGAGCATGGTTTTGTTCCAGCTGATTGATTTAGGTGTAGCTTTTTGAAGAGCACTGGAAGGCAAACTTGTGAGTGCATCAGCTCTTTTCAGCCCAGTGACCTGAGAGTGCTTAAACGAGGAACTTCTCTGAAAAAGAGAAACTTTAAAGTAGTTTTGCATCACCACAGGTGCCTCTGGAGGCTCTGTTGAGTGCAGGGGTTTATTTTGGGGTGTTTCACTTGGGCTTTAGGCTGCGATGAGCACGTTGGTTTGGCTCCAGCAGCCTTGCCTGTGCTGCTTCCTGTTTGCAAATCCCCTGCTCTGGATTTGCATTTCAATTGCTGCTGCTCTCCTGGAGAACAGACCTCCAGGAACAGCCAGGCCTGCAGGGAAGGTTTGCAGCAGGTGCCAAGGCCAAGCCTTGGTGCTGGAGGCCTCAGCACTTGGGGAAGTGGCCCCTGGACCTCAGCTCCTGGGTCCTGAGGTGACCATCTCAACTTTGGGGCTTAGAAGGCTTTTGTAAAACTGGAGCAGCATCCCAAGGCAGGAGAGCAAAAGCACCTGTGTGTGCTGCAAGGATGAGAGCCACGAGTCCTGTGCACAGTAAAATCATTCTCTTTAATTGTGACAAACAGTAAACAAGACAACATTTCAGTGTGAACAAAGGGCAGTGTCAGCACAGCGCAGCAGTGCCAGAGGAGCTCTGTGGAGATGTCTTTACATACAATAAGCAAGGCCCTGAGTATCACAATAGCTGGAATAAACTTTTTAGGCACTACCTCTTGTTTGGAAAATACACAGTATGCAGGATAACACTTTTCTGTTAAGGCTACATCATTTAATCTTCCAAAAATAGGGGTGAATGCTGATTTATTGTCTCCTTTCATGAGTGGAAAGTTAATAACTTCACATTAAAACTGAAAAGCCACGAGTGGCTCCCAAAGTGGAGCCACAGATGGATAACAAAATACCTGTTCTAGGCCATCATGCCTGAAGTGATGTTGTCAGATCTGAGGAACAGTGTTGTTTGCTTGGCATTCACTGGTGGAACAAGTAAATAAATTGTATTTTGTATCAGCTAAACACTGGAGCTGTGCTCCTGAGGGCCAGTGACAGCTGTTGGTACCAAGCCATAAAGTTTATCTCCAAACTGGAGATGAAGTAGGTTGTTGTTTTTTTGTTTTTTTTTCTCAGTAGCAGAAGCCATCTAACAGAAGTCAAAATAAATAAATACCATCTTGGAATTGATAGTTTGCTAAAAGCAGCAGGGGATGCAGGTGGGATATCAGCACACTCAAGTGTGCTCGTGGTTCAGGGACGTTTCTGGAACATTCCCCACAGGGAGCTGAGCCACAGGAGGGACATCAGACACAGCAGCTGCTTTTGCAGGAAAGGTTTGAAATGTGAGTTATGTACAAACTGGTGCTCTGTGGTGAGAGGATTTCACTGCTTCCAGGAGCTACCCAGCATCTGTTGTGCCATAGCATTACGAGAATTTAACTGGCAAAAGCAATCAGATGGCAGAAACTTCTTTAATTTGCCATAAAATCTTGTCAAAGGTGAAAATTACTTTTATTGGCTCTTATAAAAATCTAGGGGAGGATATGAGAACAAAACCTTTTATTTAATTCTTCCCTGGGTCTCCTATTCAACTCAGTTTTAAAAATATTTTTACCATTTTTGTTTTTTTAAGAGCTTTTTGTTTAATACTGGCTGGCATTTTAAATTCTCCTTCTCCCAGGCTGTGACACTGTATTGCATTTCAGTTGATTCAGGGTTATTTTTTTTCCCCTCTCCATAAAGACTCTTGTTTGGTTTTTTTTTTATGTTAAACCTAAGGCTTTTTTGTCTTTTTTTTATTTTCTGTTTCCATTTCCCCCTCTCTTCTCCTTGCTGCTTCCCAAGGAATCTCCATGCCCAGCAGGTACCAGAGGGCACCTTGCTCCTGCTTAAGCCAGGGCCACTCTGATCCTGCTGCTCAGGGAGAGGTTTTGGGTTTTTTTGGGTGGGATCAGGAGGCTGCAGGTTCACAAATCAAATTTTGGAGTTGTTTTTTCACCCTGGTGTGAGCTAGCTCTGCTTGCTGGTCTGTGTGTTGGAATTAAAGAGCACAGAAGCTCTGTTGGAACCCCAAATCCTGTAACCAATACATAGTTCTGGTGATGTACTCAGTGAATTTTATATAAAAAGACATTTACTTCTATTAAGAATAAACTCTACCATCATGTCAGTAAGGGGAAACACTAGGGAGATATTTTGGAGAGCAGAATTTTTTGCTAGCCTGACTCTAAAGTGCAGTAGGTGCTCCTGGGCTGTGTGGAACAGTGGGAATGCTGCTCCCAGCCCTTCTGGGGGCTCTGGAATGTGGGAGCTCAGCCTCTGCAGAGAGCCAGGCTGGCAGCTGAGGGCTTGTCACAGGGGTGAAGGGCAAACCAAACAACAAATTGATATCAGGAAGAAAAAGCTCTCACAGTGAGGGTGGTCAGACACTGGGACAGGGCCCTGAGGGGCTGTGGGCTCTCTGTCCCCAGGGATGCTCAAACCCAGCTGTGCTGCCTGGAGCAGCAGCTCTGGCTGGCCCTGCTCAGCACAGGTTGTGCCCGAGGTCACTCGCAGCTGAGATGTTCTCCAGGGACCATAAATGGGTCATTTATGCTATCAACAGAGCAGGAGTGCCAGAGCAGCACCACAAATGCTGAACATTTTACTCCAGCTGCAGTGTTTTAACAGCCAGCAAAGCTGTGAGAATGAACTGTTCAGAAAACTGCAGTTAAAAACAACCAGTGTCTCCTTGGGAATGCCTGAGCCAGTCATGGGGTTCCTGGGGGGTGTGATGAGCAGGGTAACCCATAACTTCACTGCCAACACTTGAGTGAGCAGCAGGGCTCTGGTGCCTTCTTGGTGTGTCTGAACTCGGGTGCTTTGCTTGGGAGCTGAGCTAAGCTCTGGGGATCTCTGTGCCACAGCTGCCAGCATTGCCCTGCTCTTTCTTACTCCATGCTCAAATCCCAGTGGGCTAAATCTGGCAGTTCTCCTCAGGAGCTAAGACTGGACATTCTTTCTCTGCCTGTGTGAGGTGGGTTTGGTGTGTCACACTGCAGGGGTCTTTGTGCAGCACCGGAGCAGGCCAGGGCTCCTGGATGTCCCCAGGGACCATCCCGAGCCACAGGCAGGCTAGGGATGCCAGTAAGTGCCTGAGGAAGAGGTCTTTGCCTCCCTTAGCTGGTCAAAAAAAAATAGATAAAGTGAACTTTTAAAGTGCTAAAACCCTCTCTTAAATTTGTGTAGAAGCAGCCAGAGTTATCATAGGGATCTGTGGGTGGGGATGAGCTGGGCTGGTTGTTCCTAACCCAGCTGAGAGCCCCGCTGCTGACCTGGGAGGGAGGGAGGGATACCTGGGCTGCCTGGGTTCACCTGGGAGAGGCAGCGGGAGGAGGCTCCAGGGGCCAGGATGAGGAGGAGGAGGCTCCAGGGACCAGGATGAGGCTCCATGGGGCGGCAGCAGCAGCAGGAGGAGGAGGCTGCAGGGACCAGGA
>VWYI01044736.1:35905-56788 GCA_013399455.1 Anthoscopus minutus | reverse complement strand
AGGAGCCCCAGTCCTGGAACACCAGCTGGGAAAGGCTGAAAGGACTCCCTGAGGAACCCCACTCGTGGAACACCAGCTGGGAAGGGCTGAAAGGATTCCCTGAGGAACCCCACTCGTGGAACACCAGCCCTGTCTGCAGCTGGGAAGGGCAGCAGTACCTTCTCCTTGCGCTGGATCAGGGTGAAGGGGATGCTCTGCCTCTCCTGGGGGTTGTTATTCCTGGTCAGCTGCTGGATGGGCTCTGCCATGTCTGCAACACAAGCACACAGTTCCCAGTGAGGCTGCTGCAGAAACAAGGATGAAATGTGCTTGGTTCCCTTGGGCTCTTGTGACTGCTTTTGTGTGCTCTTCTCTAGGGCAGGAAAAAGCTTTTCCTGGGGGAGGTTACCTGTCTTCTGCCCCTGTGCTGGATTTCCCACTCCCTGCATTTCCAGCTACCCAAGTGTCCATGGAAAGCTTTTGGCTGTGCCCCATTTCCTGGCCCCGTGCAGGGAACGTTCCCCATTCCAGCAGCTCTTGTGCTCTTGGATTCAGGTGTATCCATGTGAAGTAAATTAGGTTGGCTGCTCTTGTTTACAGGCTCAAGGAAATACTGCTGTGGGAATTAATTTCCAAAGGATGTTTAGGGTCTAAAGGTGTATTTATAGCTTTATAGGTTGCCCTGACATCAATTCTAGCTGAAGGTCATGAATAAATTCTGCTTTGGAGTTGATCCCTGACAGACAGGCTTGGAAACTGTGGATTCAAGGTCAGTCTTAGGAATCTCTCTTCCACAAGAGCTGGTCCCTTGCCTTCCAAAGCTGAAGTAATGAGGGCATTTGTATACTTTAGAGGATTAGAAACTCAATTTTATGTGCAGTGTTTGACAGTCTGGATGTGAACTGCTGCCCTGCTGCCCCATGGACATGCAGGAAAAGGAGGAGTTTCAGCTCCCAGAGCCCTTTTTCTGGGATTTGAGGTGCCTCAGTGTCTCAGTGGAAGAGGCAGGACGATAGGAGAAGAGTATTATCCATGTTTGAGAGGAGAATTAACTTGGCCGAGGTCACTCAGTAAATCTGTAGCTGAGCTGGGAATCAAACCTCCATCTCCTGGCATACAGGCCAGGGGTTTAGCCTTAAGACTATTTGGAATAGTAAAGATCCTTAAACAAAGGGGAGGGAAAAAACAAAGGAGAGAAATCTGCCTTGTAGTTAAGTGTAAACATTTCTTCTTTGCAATATGTCACTGAGAAACGTTTAAAATTTAGCTAATAACGGACATGTAAATGGATCTCTTTGGAGGCTGAGGGAAAAATAAAAATAGATTAGAGCTCAGCACTGAATTTTCCAACAAGTAGGAAAGCTTTCAGGACTGTAGAAAAGTTAACTCTATTTTTAGATTATTTTATCAATTAGTGGAGGGGTTTATGTTTTTTTGCATTCCATATTAATGCAGAGGATAGGGATTACAACTGATTAAAGTCCTTTGGGGAGTTTATCCTTCAGTTTCTGAATCTGTGCTTTGTGTTGTCCCAGTCTGGAGAGCTCCACCTGCACAGGGCCAGGCAGGCAGCAGAGGGACAAGGACAGTTGTTTTTTCAGTGATCCACAGGGATCATCCAGTGCAGCCCCTGGCCCTGCACCCAGAAATCCCACTGAGAGCATTGTCCAAACGCTCCTGGAGCAGCCTCGGGGCCGTGCCCATTCCCTGGGGAGCTTTTCCAGGGCTTGTTCCACCCTCTGGGGGAAGAACCTTCCCTGATCTCCAGCCTGGCTCTCCCTGGCCCGGCCCCAGGGTCCTGTCCCTGTCCCAGGGAGCAGAGAGGCAGGGATAGGGTCTGCTCCTTGTCACAGGGGGATTCCTCCTGGAAAATCTCCCTTGCCTCCCCTCCTCCTTCAGCCCGGGACAGGACCTGAAGAAAAATCTTGTATTATTCTATCTTGATTTTTGTAACATGTGCCCCGTGCCAGGGAGCAAATCTGTATAGCTGTGTAACTACACCGTGCTCACACGCTGCTTTTGGCATATTCCTTACACTCTGTATCCCTCCCAATGGAATTCCCAATTCCAGTGCCAGGCACCAGAGCCCCAGGTAACTCTGAGGGAATGGCTCTGGTTTTCTGCTGCACTCAGGAGTGTTAAACTGAGACCCTCTGTGCCCTGGGGGTCCCGGGGCTGTCAGATCCCAGCATTCCAGACACAAACCTGTGGCTGCTGGGGTGAGCACTGACACTGGGGTGGCACTGGGCATCCAGAGACCCCTCCAGGGGCAATGAGAACCAGGCAAGGCAGGGAGCTCTGCCCACACTCTTCTTTTAGCACATTAATTGTCATTGTTAAAGCTTTACAGAGTTGAGACTTCAAGGTGTGGCTGGAAAAGGAGGATGGGCTCAATTTGTTTTGCTGGAATATAGAAGTTTTTAAAAATAGTAATTTTATACTGGTAATGTCCAGTGCAGCCTGGGTAAGGTTTGGCTCTCCCCACCTCGGGCAAGGTGAGTTACCTGCACGGCAGAGATGCTGCAGGTCTCTGCTCCTCTGGGCAGGACAGGGCAGAGTTAAAGTCTGAGCAAGCTGAGCTTGGAGTGAATCTCTGCTGCTTGTTAGGAGTTCTCTGACTCATCAGGCTTTCAGATCCTCCAGCCTTTCTTAAAATTGAAAACAACCGATTTCTGACTAAGATGAGCCTCGCTGTCAAAAGCAAAGCAATCCTTTACTTGTTTACTCTGTGCCATTTTTGAACACAGCCCCCTTTCCTTAAAGAACTATATAGGAGTATAGGGGATATTCTTAGGAAGAATGCTTTTGGAGGTAGTCAGTTTAACATTTAATTAGAGCTGAAAACTCGCACAGCTTGTTTTTAGTGTGATTATTTTAGTGTGGCGCTTCGCCGCCTTACGGAAAGCTTTGCATCGCCCCGGGTGAAGCTTTAGCTGCTGGCAGAGCCGCGCTTTGGTGGCTCAGACTCACGCAGGGCTTTGCTGGCTGTTCATAGCTGGCTGCTCACTGCCGTGTCCCGCAGCCCTCCCATCCCTCCCGCATCCCGGCGCGGCTGTCCCGGCCTTACCGCGGGGCACATCCACCTGGTGCCCCCGGCCCACGCTCTGCCAGTAGCTCAGCAGCCGCTCCTGCTCCTCGTCGTCCATGCGCTCGGCCGCCTCCTCCTCCAGGCTGCTGCCGTGGCTGTGGTACGCCGAGTCGGGGCTCTCCTCGGCCAGCCCGTCCAGCTCCTCCAGCGTGATCGCGGCCGGGCCGCCGGGCCCCGCGCCGCCCATGCGGCACCCGCCCGTCTCCATCGCCGCGCCGGGACCGCCGCCGCGGGGCTTATCTAGGGCTCGGGGGCGGGGGAACCGCGGGGACCGCCCAGCACCGGCCACGGAGAGCGGGGATGGAGGGGTGGGGAACCCGCCTCTGCCCGTGTAGAGCCCAGGGACAGATGGAACTGGGGATGGAGGGATGGGGAAGCCGCCTCTGCCCGTGCAGAGCCCAGGGACAGATGGAACCGGGGATGGAGGGGTGGGGAAGCCGCCTCTGCCCCTGCAGAGCCCAGGGACAGATGGAACCGGGGATGGAGGGATGGGGAACCCGCCTCTGCCCGTGTAGAGCCCAGGGACAGATGGAACTGGGGATGGAGGGATGGGGAAGCCGCCTCTGCCCCTGCAGAGCCCAGGGACAGATGGAACCGGGGATGGAGGGATGGGGAACCCGCCTCTGCCCGTGTAGAGCCCAGGGACAGATGGAACTGGGGATGGAGGGATGGGGAAGCCGCCTCTGCCCCTGCAGAGCCCAGGGACAGATGGAACCGGGGATGGAGGGATGGGGAACCCGCCTCTGCCCGTGTAGAGCCCAGGGACAGATGGAACTGGGGATGGAGGGATGGGGAAGCCGCCTCTGCCCCTGCAGAGCCCAGGGACAGATGGAACCGGGGATGGAGGGATGGGGAACCCGCCTCTGCCCGTGTAGAGCCCAGGGACAGATGGAACTGGGGATGGAGGGATGGGGAACCCGCCTCTGCCCGTGCAGAGCCCAGGGACAGATGGAACCGGGGATGGAGGGGTGGGGAAGCCGCCTCTGCCCGTGTAGAGCCCAGGGACAGATGGAACCGGGGATGGAGGGATGGGGAAGCCGCCTCTGCCCTCCCAGCACCGGGCAGGGAACCGGGAGCCCGGGGATGGATGGACGGATGCTCGGTCAAGGGTCTTGGGGTCAGGGGACCCGGAGGGACCCACAGAACGCCCAGGTTGGAAGAGACCTCTGAGATCATCGAGTCCAGCCCAGCCCTGACACCTCAGCCAGGCCCTGGCAGCGAGTGCCACATCCAGTCTGTGTTTAACACACCCAGGGATGGTGACTCCACCACCTCCCCGGGCACAGCATCCCAGCACTTTCTCACCCTCTCTGTAAAAACCTTTGCTGGCAGCCAGCCTCTATTGCCATGGCACAGCTCCAGGCTGTGTCCTCTGCTTCTGTCAGCGCTGCCTGGAGAAAGAGAGCGGCCCCAGCTGCCTGCAGCCGCCTCTCAGGGAGCTGCAGAGAGCCCTGAGGTCACCCCTGAGTCTCCTTTTCTCCAGGCTGAACAGCCCCAGCTCCCTCAGCCGTTCCTCACAGGGTTTGTGTTTCCAGCCTCGTTGCTCTTCTCTGGACACGCTCCAGCCCCTCCCTGTCCTTCCCAAAGTGAGGGGCCAGAGCTGGGCACAGCCCTCGAGGTGTGGCCTGTGATGGGTCCAGGGATGGATCCCACTCCTGGCGCCTTCACCCTGACTGAGCAGTGCAGAACTCACACAAGCTTCTGTTCTGTTTCCCCATTCATTCCCTCTCTCCCAGCTGCTCTCTTTGTTGTGTTTTCCCCACTTTCCCCACACACACTTTGTTGTGTTTTCTTATGTCCTGTTAGTTGTTCCTCATTGTGATTTTATTTTGCTGTTTTCAAACTGCACTTTAAAGACAGATCTTTCATTTTGTTTAGGAGATCTCTGAGGTCTTTCCAAAATATTAGGAGTATGAAAACCCTGGGATATTTTTTTACTAAAGTCCAGCTTTGGAAGTTTTCAGCTGTGTAATTTTGCAGTTGCTGAGACAAGCCTTGGTGTGAGCAAGGGAGATGAGCAGCTCCATTATGGGGTGGATATGGCAATTAAAGCAGGATCTGGATTTGAATAAAGACTCTGTGTAGATTCTGTGTTGTCTTTCATTCCAAATTTAACCATTTCATTCCATATGGCTGTTGTGGCCCTTTTTGTGCAGGCAGGAAAGGGAATCTCGTGGCATTTAGGGGTTTAGAATAATAGGAAGATAATCCTTTCCTGTGCACTCTTGATGCTTGCAGGGAAAGCTGGAGGTTGGGAATGTTGGGATGCTTAATCTGCCCCCTCATTTTCCTTTTTTCTGGGCAGTCCCCTTCTCCATGCTCAGCTTTGGCTCCCCAGCCCCAGGGGCTGAGCTGGCTGTGAAAATAAACCCTGAATTGCCTCAGAAGCCAAGATGTGCCAGTCCTGACCGTGCTCCTGGCAGGGCAGACCCAAACCCTGCTCTTCCTGGGAAATTCTCCATGGGAATTCACAAACTGGGGGGCAGCTGCCGGTGGGAATGTCCTGGCAGGGTTTTTTGGGATACAGTGGCTGCAGGGAGTGAAGCACAGGTCACTGAGGAGAGTTTGGGCTCTGGAATTCACTGGGAAGGCAAATCCTGGAGCTGCTGCTTGTGGAAGTGTCTGGGTGGGTGCTGATGCCATTTCAGCTGCCCCGGAGCAGCTCCACAGCTCCCTCACAGCAGGGAATTGTCTGGCACTGACCACATTCCCCTCTCACAGCCAGCTGAACACAAAGGGGAGGCACAGTGGGAACCCAGGTAAATCCCACTCCAGTGCTGGAAAATAGGAATTTTCCACTGAGTTTTGGCATTTGGGTTATCAGTACCAAGGGAGGGCATCCTGGCTCTTGGAGATTTTTCCCAGGAATTGGCATTCCTGTTTGAGGCAACATGTGGATGTTCCTTTTCTGTCCATCCTGCATAAATAATTCATGGCAAACAGTCCCAACTCTTTTGCTTATGCATTAATTATGAGAATTAATAGTTGCTTAAATGAAATTATTTCTAAGTATTAAGCATCTTTGCTGGAGATGAGAGAAAAAAATAAAAACTGATCAGCAGAAAAAGAGTTTAAAATCACAGCTAAATTTCTCTGTGTATGTGAAATGCCACGGAATATTGACTGTGAGAAAGAGGCTGGGAAGAGTTTAAAATCCTGGTTTAAAAATCCATCTGTACAAATTACTCTGCGTGTATTTAATTTGTCTCTGATTCCTGATGAGCTTGGTAATTACTGCATTTGATAAAGTACTGATGGGCTGTGTCTGGATAGATAACAGAGAGACTTGTTACTGCAGGTGAAAAAAGCTGATTTTTTGTTGTATTTGTTGTGGGGTTTTCCCCAAACTTGCTAATTTTGTGTATGACTGCAAGCTAATAAACAGCCACCCTTGAGAAAACACAGTTTTGGTAATTTTGTGGTTTTGGTGCTTTTCTAGCAGGTTCTACCTCTGAATGGAATAGAAATACTGATATTCAGCCTTAAAAATTTCACATCCAAACCCTCCTTAGTGGGATGCTCCTTTCTGCCTGACGGTCACTCACTGAGTGGTGGGCTGAGGTAGAAAATCCACTTCTTTCTTAACATTTCTCAATAAAAGTGAAATTGTTCTTGGTGAAATTAGTTGAGAAGTATAAACTGGAGGTCTTGTTTTATAACCTTTAGGAAAAGAAAAATGCTGTAACAGGAGAAAGCTCAGCTATTAGAAAAAGTGTTGGATTTTTTTGGATGGATCCCAGCTTCCAGGGAAGAACAGTGGATTTTCAGTGTGTCTCATGTCCATGGAAGACTGGGAAGGGTGTGAATGAATTAATATAAACTTAGAACAAAACTTTGCTGCCAAGATCATTACTGGGCTGATCAGTACTGGGTTTGGAGAGTGACAAGGTCAGCTAAAATCCACCCGACCCCACTGTGTCCCTGCTGCTTCCCTTCCTTTCTTGGCCAGGTGAGAAAATGTCAGGAAGAAATTGCCCACAGTGCACTTTTCTGCTTGGTTCAGAAGTTTTACAAGAGCATAACTAAAATTCAGTGCCAGTCAGAGCTCCAGAGCCTCCCCCAGCTGCTTTGCTCCTGGAAGTTTCTTTTGGGAATATTGGCTACTGCATGGACACTCCTTAAGGTACCACACTTGGGGAACCCAAACCTCCCTGGTTTCAAAGCAGGGAATGCTCTGGATCATCCTCTGACCTTCCCTGGAGCAATGGGAGGCTCTGGCTGTGCTCACAGCTCCCTGCAGGATCTCTGCCCTGGGACAGCCTGGCCACAGCCCTGCTGGGGATCCAGGGCATGGAAAATCCTGCTGAGCCCCATCTCCAGCAGGGCCTGGTGGCCAGAGTCTCCTTGTGCCCTGCCCTGCCTTCCTTTGCTCTCTTCCTTGAGAATTTGAGGATCTGGGTCCATGAGGTGCACAGCCACAGCACGGATCTGGATTTGGAGCTGTTGGTTATTCCCTGCTCCTGGTTTGGGGAATCCAGTGGGTTGGGGTCTGGTGCTGCCTCACTGGCACGACCTGGGTTTGTTTCCTTCACACCCAGCAAGCTGGGAAGGGATCCCTGGCATAGCCAAGGCCAGCTTGGATGGGGCTTGGAGCAGCCTGGGACAGTGGGAAGTCTATCCACCCTGTCCATGGCAAGGGTGGGATGGGTGGGATTTGAGGTCCCTTTCCACCCCAAACCAGTTTGGGATTGTCTCTTGAGCACTGGCAGTGCTGGAGCCAGGGGGTTTGGATGGAAGGGGAAGGTGGAGGAAGGTGCAGCTCTTGTTCAGCCCAGTGTGGCTCTGTAAAACCCAGTCAGGGGAGCCTGGGAGCACTCAGGGAGCTCCTCTGGAGGGGATGCACCTTCGGGGTCCCTGGTTGTGGAGGTCCTGTCTGCTTGGCAGCAGGTTTGTGCCACCCCTCCTTCCCCTCTGGGAAAGAAAAGCCACCCTAACAGTTATTTATGGGTGCTTTTCTTTGGTAAAGAAGCCCTGCAAATCTGCACTAAAATAATTAGGTCAGGGCATTAGTTTAGAACCTTTGTTTTTTATTGTGCCAACAGAAAACAGATTAGGAGCAGTTTTTAGTGAGGTGCAGCTGGCACAGGAACAGCTCTTTGCCCTGTACACAAGTCCTCAGCTCCTGTCAGAGCTCCAAGAACAGGTTCTAAGCTCATCATGGGCTCCAAGAACTCGTTGTGGTTTGCTGTGGGAGACAGCTCAGAACAAAGTCTTTGTGCTCTTGGCAAGTTCAGTGCAGGATGGGACAGTTCTGCCAGTTGGTTTTTATCTGCTGGCTGTAAATCTGTCAGCTCTGAACTCCAGCTACCGAGCTGAGGAAAGCCACGAGCGCTGCTGGGCAATTAATTGGAATTAACTCTGTAGCTGTGTTTGGGTAACACGGCACTGAAGTGTTTAGGAAAGGCTGAGGGGACTTTTCCAGAAGTATTCCCTTTTTAATTAAAAAGGAGGGTATGGAGGCAAGATAAATGTAATCAGTGAGCAGTGCCTGCTGCTGAGGCTCTCCTAAGTAGGTTGTGTTTACTGTTCCCTGGTAGTTCTGGAGCTCCAGGTGACTGGATCCTGCTGTCTTTCATAACAGCAATGGCTTTGTTTTGCAGAGGGTGATTAAATCAGACAGGGGTGTACATTGAGCAAACAGGGACAATATCATTTTCTTATATGTTAGAAACTAGGTCAAGGGATGAAACAGAAAAGTACAGGTCATGGAAATTGCTTTTTAGAAAAAAAAAAAAAAGCTCAGCAACAAGTATAGGAAATCATAAACCAGTGCTGAAATATCAGATTTAGCAGCCATTACTTTTTAATGGAAATAATAATTTCTTTTCAAGAGGAGCATTTGTGAAAAGCCTGACTCCCATTTCCACTACTTGAGATAGAGTTTAAGCTTCATTTGCAGCATTTCAAGTGTGCTCATGTCCAGCTGTTTGGGGTTTGGTGGGAGGGCAATGAGATATTCCAGTGGTGTCCATTCAAATAAAAAGCACTGAGTTCTTCCTTCGTGCTTAGCATTTTGATTTGTTTGGTTAATGCCTTTTCCTATCAGCTTAGGAACAGACATCTCTGTCCTTTTAAAGGGACTTGTCAGGTACAGCCTGGATTGAAAAACACCACAACAGTAACAAGCTCTGTGATAAAACACCAAGTTCTGAGTTTTAAACCCTTAAAGCTAAACTGTATTTTAAATTTTGTTCTCGCTAATATGAGAAATTAATTCCTTGTGCATTCAGCCTTCCCAGTGGCTTGGTGCTGTATTTTAAGAGAACATTTAATTTCTTCATGTTTTCCCCCTTTCCTCCAGAAATTCCTGGCACTACTGTAGCCTCCAGTTGGCGTTTGCTTGTTGGTGGTGTTAGAGGTGTTAGTGGTTTATTTGGCTTAATTAATCCATGAGCCTTAATTAGACAGAATGCCTGGGGCTGGAGTGTCCTGCCTTGCTTTCCCTGGGAGCTGAGGCTGTGACCCAGCTCCCCTGGGGACAAAGGAGACCTGGACAGGGCTTGGGAAGGCCTTGGAGTCCTGTGGGTGTTCTGTGCCCACAGCTGGGCTGTCCCCAGGTGCCCCAGGGGACAGGGAGGGGCTGGCCCAGGGCAAAGTCATGGAATGGTTTGGGGTGGAGGAGACCCTAAATCCCAGCCCAGCCATGGCAGGGACCCCTCCCACTGTCCCAGGTGCTCCAGCCCCAATGTCCAACCCGGCCTGGGGCACTGCCAGGGATCCAGGGGCAGCCACAGCTGCTCTGGGAATTCTCTCTCAGTCCCTGCCACCTTGCCAGGGAAGAGGAGCAGCCCAGGTTGCACCAAAGCATTTGGAATTGTGGCTGCATGGCTGGCATTTCCCTTTATCTGCTGTAAGCTGCTTATCCTGCTGCCTGCAGGGTGCTTTTGGAGTGCCCTGTGGGCATGGAGGGACAGGCTGGAACTTCCCCAGCACAGCTCTCCCAGGTCAGCTGGGGCTGCCACGAATTTCCCTTTGCCCTTCCAACTTTGTCCTTGCATTTCTGATTCTTTGGAGGATTAATGATGCTGTCACTGGTGATGGCAGTTATTCCCACTCCATACCATAGGATTTTAGATTAGATTTGGATGGGATATTAGGGAGGAATTCCTGGCTGGGAGGGTGGGCAGGGGCTGGGCTGGAATTGCCAGAGCAGCTGTGGCTGCCCCTGGATCCCTGGCAGTGCCCAAGGCCAGGTTGGAGCAGCCTGGGACACTGGGATGATGTCCCTGCCATCCAGGGGTGGGATGGGTGGGATTTAAGGTCCCTTCCACCCCAAACCATTTAATTCTGTGATTCTGTTTTCATTTTAATGCCACACAGGTTCTGCACACAGAGTAAGAAGATAGAAGAAGACCTATAAATAAATGATATTATAAACTAGGCTATAGAAACAATCAAAGCAAGCAGACAGAAGTTAAAGTGAGCTGCCCCTGCGTGTGCCTGTTAAGGATATTTGTGCATGCTAACAGGATCTGGGAGCCCAGCACAGCACAGGGGCAGTGCCTGCAGTAACAAATGCGATGTTGTTACTCAGGGATAAACACAGGTTGAGTTCCACACGTGGCTTTCTTTACCTGTCAGCACATTTTCTCCCCACCAGCTCCAGGCCTGCTGGGATCAGTGCTGGAAGCCTGACTTAGGCCTGGCTTTATTGGTTTAATTGGATGCTTTTCAGTGGGCTGGAGGGACACTAAAGGGATTAAGCATTTGTTACACCAGACCCTCTTAGGACAGGGCAGCTGTGCTGCTGCTGGGGTGCCTGGAAAACTCGGGATGCATGGAAGTAGCAATGAGAAACTGTCTGCCTGCTTTGGAGAAGGCTGTTCTTGTGCCCTGGGATGTTTTTGGGGCCCTTGGCCAAGGGGGCCAACAGGTTGTAAACAGTGTTTGTAGGACAAATCTGATTACTGCAATTATGGCAGAGTTAGAGCTCAGGCCAAACTAAGTCTGTGGAAAAATCCTGACCACCTAAGGCTGGGAAACAAAGAGGAAAAACAGGATTAAGATGCATTAGTGCAGGTTATTGTCCTTGCTGCACCGAGGTGGAAAGCAGGTGCATGTGATGTTTGAAAACAAGCTGTGTTTTGGGGTGGGTTCTGCAGGAAATGGGACTCACTGCTGTGCCTGTGCCCCTTCCTCTCTGCTCGTGTGTCCCAACTCCCTTCCCTTCACACACAGATTCTGGGCGTGCTGGCCAGTCCTTGCCCAGCTTAGTCTTCTCCCAGGTGTTCCTGGGATCAGGATGCTGGTGGGGTGTGAGCAGTGAGAGGGGAGCTGCAGCCCCTGTTCCAGCCCATTCCCCTCTGTCTCTGCTGGGTCAGCCCCAGTTCTGTCCCAGATCCCGGGGCAGTTTCCCCTCCTCGGTTCCTGGATGGATCCAGGGTTATCCTGGGGCAGGAGGATGTGGGAAGGCACCCCCAAGGATCACTCCTGACCCTGCACAGGACACCCCAACAATCCCACCCCGTGCCTGGGAGCCTTGTCCAAGTGCTCTGGCAGGAATTTTGGGAATTCACCTAAAAACACCCTGATTGTGGAGAGGCAGAGCACCTGGTACAGTAACAAAGCACTCAGAATTCCCAGCTCACTTTGAGAAATGCTGTGTCTCAAATAAACCAATGAGCTGCTCATGTGCTGTTCTGTAGGATCTATAAAAATAAAATCATTTCAAAGGGCTCAACCCCACTTCTCCTGTGCTGGGTTTTGGCTGCAGGTGCTGGAAGCGTTTGCTGGGCGCCTGATTAAGGTGGGAGTTTTATCCAGGAGGGATATTCCCAGCCTGACCAAGTACCAGATCATCCTGGCAAGGGATCAGTACAGGAAGAACCCCTCTGCACAGCATGCAGTAAGTCCTTTATTTATTTCATGCTATTAAAGGAGTGAATAAATAGGAGTAATCCAGAGTTACAACATTGCCAGAAACATTTTAAGTAGATTTCTGGTTTTAGCCATGGAATAAAATATCATAGAATCACAGCATGGTTTGAGGTGGAAGGGATCTTTAAGATCATTTATGAAATCTATAAAATATTCCTAATTGTTCCTTGTTTCTGGATGCCAGTATAGAAGAGTTAAGGAAAAGATCAAGAGCTCCATTGAAGTGAAATTGCTTTGAGAACTTGCATTGTAATCACTGACAGCCAAGTTTTCATTTTCCCCTCTAAGGTATATTCCTGCTCCTGTTTTTTTACTAAATCCTCATGGAATGGTCAAATTTTATAAAATAAAATTGCCTAAAAAAAAGACTGTGCCTCAAAAAGAGCAATGGGAAATCTCCTTCACTGTAAGCAAGGCATCTTTCCTGACTTAATTCCATTGCCTGGGATGTGCCAGAAATCCCTGGCTTTCCCAAATGCTGATGGTTCAGCTGTCAGAGTCTGAGGGCTGATGAGCTAATTAGGAGAGATAGCAGAGGAATTTTGGAGACTATTTTGGAGGTGGAAGAGGATTACCTTCACTGAGCATTGTGCAGCCTGTCCCCTGATGGACAAACTGCTCCCTGGGCTTCACTCTGGGGTTTGCTCTGCTCCTCAGGTGTCACTCTGGTTCTGGGTAGGAGTTGCAGCGGGATTCCTGCTCCTCAGCCACTTGCTAATTCAGTCAGAATCTGCTTTTCTCCCCCAGGGAATCCACCAAGGCATCATTGAAGGAGACTTTGCCCTTTGCATCAGTCTGTACCACGGGTACGAGCTGCTGCTGCAGATGGGAATCCGCTCCTTATTCATCTACCTGTGGGGAATCATGGATGGATGCAAAGGTGAGCTGTCCCCAGGAGCATCCTTCCTTTCCTGTACCTGCTGCAGGGCTGCTTTGCCACCAAACACCTTAAAGAGTGAGGGCTTGCAGATGGATTTTATGTTCAAGTCAGTTTGGGAAAGCAGATGGAATCCTGAGCTCTTGCAACTCTCTCCAAAGGTTTATCCCGCACCAAGGGCGAGCTGGGCCGCAACCAGGACTTCATGAAGCTCTACCAGCAGCTTCAGGAGATGTTCTCAGACTCTGCCATGGCTCCTGAGAGTGGAACTGCTTGCCAGAGCACAGCAGGTCAGGATTCCCCTCTTAGGGACAGAATATTCCTGGTTAAAAGTTGTGCTGCACTGCCTGCTGCCCTTTATTCCAGATTGAATTCCCAACATTCTGGCTCCCCCTCCCTCTCGCTCTTCCCTCTGTGGTTTTAGCTACTTTCAAGCAAGTTTTCTGTGTTTGAAGTTTTTAATTTCCTCTAAAATGAAGGTTAAAATATAACTGTTTCAGTGTAAGTCTTTTCCAGTGTGACTCTTAACAAAAGTAACAGCACTTCCTCAAAAACTGGGTATAGAAAATGTTCTGCTGTCAGCAGTTAATTGTTTTATTTTCAACTAATTCCAGGATTTGGATCTGACTCAGGTAATTACTGTAGGAAGGAATAAAGTACACTGAACCTTCCTGCTTGTTGCAGGTTGATTTACATTTTTCATTACTTTATTTCCTTTCCAGCATTGGAAAGGAAAAAAGGATTTGTCTACAGCCATCCAAAATTAAAGAAATTGGAGGAGATTGTAATAGAACACTTCAAATCCTGGAAACAGGGATGTTCTGGTGAGTACCAACAGCTCAGAGGAAAACCTGGGAATGGAAACAAGGAATATCCTCCTGATTGATTTCCTTCTTTGTGCTGCTTTATTGCTTTGATTGTTTGTGCATCTTCCCCTCTCAAAGCACTTCACTGTAAGATTTCTAGAAGATAAAACTTCTTAAAAATTATATCTATATATTCTCATATAAATTCTATATATTCTATAAATTCTCATTATTAGTTTGATATAAACTGCTCTAACAGCTGAGTAAAACAGGGATAGGGAGCTCATTCCTGGGGCTGCCACGTTTCCTGGTGCTGTCCCAGTTTGTCCTGGCAGCCTCCCCTCAGGGCCCTGCTGCAGAGTTCCATGAGCACATTTAAGGACCTAAAGGATAAAAGTTCTGATATCCAGCCTGAGGATAAAAATTAACAACTCTAAGGCATCAATTTGAAGTTCAAACCCTTCACTTACATTCACCTGTGTCTCATTCTTTTTCATCTCGATGATCATTCAGATCTCTTTAGTTTTGGGATGTTTCAGCTTCTTTTTTCCAGCCTTTGGAATGATTATGTGAGTCATAATAACATTTGTTTTGCATCTCATTCACTTTTTATCTTGCCTATTTGGATCTTTGTGCTCTGTGAAGTTCTGATAATTTCTGACCTGCCCTTCCCTCTTTATTTTTGTGGCTTTTTTCTCTCTTGTATGCAGTGTTCTCAGCAAACCTTTGAAATGCTGATGCTTTCTAGTAGGCAACTTTGCTTCCCAGTTCTGTTTGCAACTTTAGGATATGTCCCAATGCATTTAATGCAATTCACTCCTTTTTTCCCCTTCCCAATCAAGAGTTCTTTCTGTCTTCCCAGCCTCTCTCCCTCCTGTTGCCTCCAGTTAAAAACCCTCACATTGGAGATGGAAGGGGAGGGAATTCATGCCCAAACTCATCAGCCATACCTGGAACAGCACAAGCCCTTCCTGTTCCATTCATTGCCAGAGCAGCTGTGGCTGCCCCTGGATCCCTGGCAGTGCCCAAGGCCAGGTTGGAGCAGCCTGGGACACTGGGAGGGGTCCCTGCCATCCAGGGCTGGGATGGGATTTAAGATCCTTCCCACCCAAACCAGTCTGGGATTCTGGTTCTGCTGTCCTGAGGGTTCTAAACTGGAGAAATGGAGACAACAGCATGGTGAACTTCCTTCCAAAACTCTTCCCATCCAACCCCAGCTTTTCAAAGGGACTTCAGTGAGGACCCCTCAGGTAAAGACATTCTCATTCTCACATTCTCCAGAATTAGAGAATGCTTTGATCCAAAGAGGAATTTCTCAAGGAGGTGCATCTTGGAGCATTTTCTGCCCATTTTCTCTTCCCATGAAGTGAGGTGAAATCTGTGAACGTGTAACTCACGGCGGCGGGTTACCCACAAGTTTTTACTGACAACTCTTTTATTGCTATTATGATCTTTTTTTTACGGAGAATTCTATAAAAACCTGACATTTTTCAAATCCAGCAGATGAAGACAAGAGTGGAAGCTCAGCTGGTGGGGACACAAGGGTGATGATCTTCTCCTCCTTCCGGGACAGCGTGCAGGAAATCGCCGAGATGCTGGCACGGCTCAGCCCGGCCGTGCGGGCCATGACCTTCGTGGGCCATTCCTCAGGGAAGAGCACCAAGGGATTCACCCAGAAGGAGCAGCTGGAGGTAAGGAAAGAGGAGGTTTGGACTAGGAATTGGTGATAAAGAGCATTAATTGTGGAAATAACTCCAGGGGTATGGGCTGTGTGGCTGAGCTTTAAGTGTTGTTAGGAAATCCCTGTGGAGTCCAGTGGTTTCTAGAGAATCCAAAGCTATACTCACTGAACAAAATGGAACAATAATTTCTGCATTTACATTATATTAACAGCTGCTAAATTTAGATGTCAAAAATCTGGGGAAATATGGAAAAATGTGCTGTAGGAATTTTTTTTTTCTTCTAGGTAGGAAAATAAGGTATAGCATTAAATTCTGATCTAGCAAAATTAAAAAAATAGACAACCCCTGAAATATTTAATTGCTAAGCTGGGAGGATTGGTTTTACAAGAATACCATGATTGGAGACAGAATAAGGTGTACTTTTTCCCTTTTATTTTGAAGAGTTGAAATGCTGATGTTGGTCACACTGAGTTGTGGTGTTTGATCACAAGATAGCAGCTGGGAAATTTGAAAAGACAGCATTTTGATGTTTTAGAATACAGATCAGTTTTCTTGGCTGTGATGCCTTTAAAAGATACACCTTGGGCCATACAAGAGCCCAGCCCTGGCTGCAGCCAGGATGGACCCCGGGGCAGGAGTCTCACACCTGGATAAGGTTTGGGCCATTTCCACATGGGGGGAATTGCCCCATTCCAGCCCCAGGGGCTGCAGTCCCACCCTCCCAGGCTGCTCTCCTCAATTCCCTGCTGGCTGCACTTTTGGGGCCTGAGGCTGCAGCGTGGCCTTGGCTCTGGGGCTGGACAAGGATTGCTGGCTGTGCCTGGGCTGGGAGCAGAACTTGCTGGCACTTTGTGTGAAGTTCAGAGTTAAATCCTTGGCTCTGGGGCTGGACAAGGATTGCTGGCTGTGCCTGGGCTGGGAGCAGAACTTGCTGGCACTTTGTGTGAAGCTCAGAGCTATGAACCAGCTCCAGAACCTGCGACACAAAGCTCCAGCTGAAGGCACCAGCTGAGCTGCTCACTGCCACTCTCTGTCCCTGCAGGTGGTGAGGCGTTTCCGGGAGGGTGGGTACAACACCCTGGTGTCCACGTGTGTGGGTGAGGAGGGGCTGGACATTGGTGAGGTGGATCTCATCGTGTGCTTCGACGCTCAGCGCAGCCCCGTGCGCCTGGTGCAGCGCATGGGCCGCACCGGCCGCCGGCGCCGCGGCCGCATCGTGGTCATCCTGGCCCAGGGCCGTGAGGAGAGGGTGAGTGGGGCACAGCCAGGGAATCTGGGATTGCCTGAGCCTCAGGGATCATCCCAGCACAGACCCTCCCCACAACAATCCCAGTCTGGGCATCCCTGGCAGTGCTGTCCAAATGCTCCTGGAGTAGCTTCAAGGATGTGCCCATTTCTTGGGGAGCTTTTTCAGGGCTTGTTCCACCCTTTCCTGGTATCCAGCCTAAGCCTCCCCTGGCCCAGCTGAGTCCTTCCCTAGTCCTGTCCCTGTCCCAAGGAGCACAGATCAGAGCTGTCCTGTGGGACAAAGCTGCAGTGCCTGGGAAGTCTCTGCTCAGCCTCTTCACTCATAGGAGTCTCTAGCACAGATCCCTGGAATGGTTTGGGTTGGATGGGACCTAAAAGATCCTCCAATGTCACCCCAGCCATGGCAGGGACCCCTCCCAGTGTCCCAATGTCCAACCTGGCCTTGGGCACTGCCAGGGATCCAGGGGCAGCCACAGCTGCTCTGGCAATTCCAGCCCAGCCAGGAATTCCCAATTCCCAATCTCCCACCCATCCCTGCCCTCTGGCACTGGGAGCCATTCCCTGGCTCCTGTCCCTCCATCCCCTGTCCCCAGTCCCTCTCCAGCTCTCCTGGAGCCCCTTCAGGCCCTGCCAGGGGCTCTGAGCTCTCCCTGGAGCCTTCTCCTCGCCAGGGGAACATTCCCAGCTCTCCCAGCCTGCCATGCCACCAAATCTCCAACTGAAACTCAGAGCTTCCCGGGGTTTTTCCGAGGGTGCAGAGGAGGGTGTGGGCGGGGGCTGGAGCAGGGAGGGGACACTGGGAGTGGCACTGGTGGCACTGGTTCACCCTGGTGCTCACTGGGCCGCTGACGCTCAGAGCCGGCTTTAGCGGCCGCGCTCTTGCGTGTGAGGAGGGAGAGATCGGCTTAGGTGCAAATCCCCTTTGCTGCCTTCCTGCAGCCCAGCACTCGAGCAGAGCATAATTAATCATCTCTGAGTACACACTGTCCCTGGGGACATCCATGTGCCGCTGGAAATGTGCTGGGAGCTGGGGGATGCCACCACAGCTGTCCCCGCTGCATCCCACGGCCCAGGCTCATCCTTGGGATGAGGCAGGGCAGGATTTGGGCAGGACAGGCACTCCCTGCTGCCATCACCAGTGAAAGGGGGTATAAACCAATAAATCCAAGATCTGTGTAAATCAACTGTAAACCTGAAATTCAGATTCTTGGTGTTATTTCAATTATACCAGTCGATGCTGTAGCTCTGCTTGGCATTTGTAGGTGGCAGGGATTTAATTCTGAATGAGACTGCAAAGAATTCTCCCTGAGGAGAAAAGAGTTTCCCCTTTGAAGGGATGAGAGTTAGAAATGATAAACCTGAGTAGGGCTTGTAAATATTTTCTCATGCTGCTTACGGGGGCTGGTTACTATTGAAAGCTCTGCTCTGTAATGGGATATAAAACAGTCCCTTAAATTCCTTGGGGCTTCACTTAAGTAGTTGGATTACTGTGTTGTCCAGATTTTCTCACATATTTTTGAAGCAGCACCTCCCCCCAGGTAGAGCAGTCATTGTATATATTTTTTTTAAAAAATTTAAGATCAGGAAATAAGTTTAATTGCAAACCAATATTATCTTGGTGGGTTTGTTTGGTTTTTCTTGAGAGTGTTTTTTGGGGTTGTTGTTGGGTTTTTTAAGTTTAGCAGAACTGGTGAGGTTCTGCTAAACTTGGTTTGGTTTTGGGGTTGTTTTTAATCAAACCACTTCAAGTCAACCACAAAGTTTTTCAAGATGTTTTATTGGGAGAAAAGGGTCAGTGCAGGTCTGGGAGTGTGACATGGGCAGGAATTTCCATGAGCTCAGTGTTTATTCCATGGGGTGTTCCTGGGTCAGCCTCTCCATGTGGCAGCTCCTGCATGTCCCAGGTCCCTGGAGCTGCTGGGATGGGTTTGGGATGTCCCTGGAGCTGCTGAGATGGGTTTGGGATGTCCCTGGAGCTGCTGGGATGGGTTTGGGATGTCCCTGGAGCTGCTGGGATGGGTTTGGGATGTCCCTGGAGCTGCTGGGATGGGTTTGGGATGTCCCTGGAGCTGCTGGGATGGGTTTGGGATGTCCCTGGAGCTGCTGAGATGTCCCTGGAGCTGCTGGGATAGGATTGGGATGTCCCTGGAGCTGCTGAGATGTCCCTGGAGCTGCTGGGTTTGGCATGTCCCTGGAGCTGCTCAGCCCAGGGAAGCTCAGGGGAGGGAAAAGCCACCAAAGTGTCACAACTCTGCTGCTGGTGACTTGGTAACACCACGTTTCTCTGCCATAAAAAAGCTGGGGTTTGACTCTTCTGGATTTGAAATTTAATTCTTGGAATGCCTGAGGGGTTTATCAGAGCTGGCTGTGGGCCTCTTCCAGTTTTATTCAGGGAGCAGGGAAGATGCTCTGCCAGGTGGCAGCTGCCCCCTGTGACACTGGGAGCTCTCAGGGGCTGGGGCAGGAGCACAGAACCTCCCTGGGGGAGGCACTTCCAGAGGGAGGCCCCAGTTTCTCTCCTCACTTTGCTGTGGTTTCTCCATTGCACAATAAAATGGAGTGTAATTAAAAGGACTCAGAGCACTCATGACATCAACAAATCATTTTAGGCCTTTTTTTTTTTGTTTTGCTTGAGCTCCTTTCCCTGTTTCCCATGTAATCTTATTTCCATCATCCCGGTATCAGTGTCAGGTTGTAACTTCCCCCAGGCAAGGGCTGTGCTCCTTTCTCACTCTCCAGTGCTGTGGCTGCTGCTGGTCCTTTAAAAAAACCCCAAATCCAACAACACCTTGCTGAGGGAACAGAAAATAATGAGAAACCACACAGACACTGAGGTGTTTTTTAAGTTTTGATCGAATGCTGTGAAAAACCAATCAATCAGCAGATGATTTCTCTATTTACCTTCTCTTTCAGATGTACAACCAAAGCCAGTGTAACAAAAGGAGCATCCTCAAAGCCATTTCAGGGAACAAAACCCTTCATTTTTACCAGCACAGCCCACGGATGGTTCCTGAAGGCATCAATCCCAAAGTGCATAAAATGTTTATCACTGCTGAAAAACAGGAGCCCAGCGCCTCAAGGATGCTTTCCAAAGAGAGGAGATCCAGTTCCCTGCAGCACAAATCTGCTCTCTTTGCCTGTGGCACTGGTAAGAGGATGTTTTATGGTGTTTCCAGCACTTCCAACCCTCTCTCCTGGGGCTTGGGGCTCTGCAGGGTCGCTCTGCCAGCTCAGACACTGCTCAGGGCTTTTCCTGGGCATCCTCACAGCCCTGCCCTTGCACATCCAGATCCTGAGTGAGGCCTTTGTTCATCTTTCTCCATGGAGTCACTCACTGAAGGTCAGCAACTCCAGCTGCTGCAGACAGAGAAGGCAAATGTTCATCACAGAATCCCAAAATCCCAGAATTCCAGACTGGGTTGGGTTGGAGGGACTTGAAAGTGGGGCAGGGACACCTTTCCCTATTCCAGGCTGCTCCAACCCTGTCCAGCCTTGGTCTTGGACATTCCCTGGGATCCAGGAGCAGCCACAGCTTCTCTGGGCATTGTGGCTTTGTAAATGACAATAAAACAGAAATGCTTGAAAACTGAAAGATTTTGATGTGAGAAAAAGGAGAAATCAAGGGTAGGATGTTCATCAATTGTGCAGATTTTCTTGGGGGAAAATTAGGAAAATTCTCTTGGAGGCTTTTTAGCTGATGCAGTTCAATGGCACAGGAAGGCTCAGGAAACTGAACACAATCCTAAGATGGGGAAAAAAGAGCTACTTTTTATAAATACTTGGGAATTTTCATGCTCTGTCTCCTTGTTAGTGCTTCCTGTAAGGATCAACAGCAACTGCCTGAAAGAAGAAACTCAAAGCCTTTGGAAACTTCCTATTTCTGATTAAACAGACACAGCTGCTGGAAAACAATCAGAGCACAACATGGAATCAAAATAATCATTTTGGAGCATTTGTTGGTCTGTCCTAGAAAAGAGAAATGAGCAGGGAGGGCATAAAGAAAAGGATAATGCTGAAAATGTTCCTGCTGTGGGAGGGGCTGGAATTACCCAGTGCCTTTGGTGTGAGCCACATCTGCAGCTCCCCAGGGCTGGGGGCTCTGGGTCCCCAAAGTGACCAGGGCTGAGTCCCCAAAGTGACCAGGGCTGAGTCCCCAAAGTGACCAGGGCTGAGTCCCCAAATGTGACCAGGATTGAGTCCCCAGATGTGGCCAGGATTGAGTCCCCAAATGTAGCCAGGGCTGAGTCCCCACGGTGCCAGGGCAGTGTCCCCAGGGTGCCAGGGCAGTGTCCCCAGGGTGCCAGGGCAGTGTCGCCAGGGGGCCAG
>VWYI01044736.1:0-30868 GCA_013399455.1 Anthoscopus minutus | reverse complement strand
TATACTTAGAGATTTCTATTTTTATATACTTATAGATTTATATACTCATAGATTTATATTTTTATATACTTTTATATATATATATTTATATTTATTTATTTATTTATTTATATAAATATATATAAATATAATAATAAATAAAAAGAGCTCCAAATGCCAAGGAGCAAAGCCACCAAGAGGGAAATCAGAGCTATTCCAGGAACTGGGAGGAGTTTGGGATCATGTGTTCATCAAAGCATCCCAGAAAAGTCATGCAGGAACTCATGGCATGTTTTAGGCCATTTATGTTTTGAGGCTTTTTGGCTTGGTTTTTTTGAACTAAAAAGCGAATTGTTCCTGAGAATGAAGGGATAAGAGGAGCTAAGCCAAACAAACATGGATGGGAACTGTTTGGGAGATGGGAATTTTGTTTCCTGACGGGGTGGATGCAGAAATCCTCCTGGAAGGCACGAGGCAGTGGCTGCAGGGGTGGATGGAGTGAGTGCTTCACCACATTATTTCCCCCTCCAGCTGAGCTCCCCAAACGTTGCCTTTCAGCACGTGGAAGTTTTTTAGGTCATCAGAAGCCGTTGCTAAGCTGCCAGAGTTTCCTGAATAATAGCAGCACTAACCAAGGAGGAGAATGGAGACATTGTAGTTGTGCTCCTTGCCCCGAGGCTGGCAAAGGGAGGCTGTGGACAGACCTGCCCAAGCTTCTCCATCCCACCAGAAACATTCCTGACCCCTCTGAGAGCCCCTGGCCCCAGCTGGGGGCAGAGGTGGGGACAGCAAGGGTGTCAGGAGGAGAGAAATGGCTCAAGAATTAGCAGTGGCCCCCTGAGCCTCCTTTTCTCCCCCTGTGCCCCACTGGGTGGGTTCCAGCTGGGCTGGCCTCCAGCCAGGCAGAGCTGCAGGTGTGGGGTTCCCCTGAGAGCAGGAACATCACAGGGTGTCCCTGGTGTGCCCAGGATGTCCCCAGCGTGCCCTGGGTGTCCCCGGCGTGCCCTGGGTGTCCCTGGTGTGCCCTGGGTGTCCTTGGTGTGCCCAGGGTGTCCCTGGTGTGCCCTGGGTGTCCCTGGTGTGCCCAGGATGTCCCCAGCGTGCCCTGGGTGTCCTTGGTGTGCCCAGGGTGTCCCTGGTGTGCCCTGGGTGTCCCTGGTGTGCCCAGGGTGTCCCCAGCATGCCCAGGATGTCCCTGGTGTGTCCTGGGTGTCCCTGGTGTGCCCTGGGTGTCCCTGGTGTGCCCAGGGTGTCCCCAGCATGCCCAGGATGTCCCTGGTGTGTCCTGGGTGTCCCTGGTGTGCCCTGGGTGTCCCTGGTGTGTCCAGGGTGTCCCCGGCGTGCCCTGGGTGTCCCTGGTGTGCCCAGGGTGTCCCTGGTGTGCCCTGGGTGTCCTTGGTGTGCCCAGGGTGTCCCCAGCATGCCCAGGGTGTCCCCAGCGTGCCCTGGGTGTCCCCAGCGTGCCGAGGGTGTCCCCAGCATGCCCAGGATGTCCCTGGCATGCCCTGGGTGTCCCTGGCGTGCCCTGGGTGTCCCCGGTGTGCCCTGGGTGTCCCTGGTGTGTCCAAGGTGTCCCCGGCGTGCCCTGGGTGTCCCTGGTGTGCCCAGGGTGTCCCTGGTGTGCCCTGGGTGTCCCTGCCATGCCCAGGGTGTCCCTGGTGTGCCCTGGGTGTCCCTGGTGTGCCCTGGGTGTCCTTGGTGTGCCCTGGGTGTCCCTGGTGTGCCCAGGGTGTCCCCACCGTGCCCTGGGTGTCCCTGGTGTACCCTGGGTGTCCCCAGCGTGCCCTGGGTGTCCCTGGTGTGCCCAGGGTGTCCCTGGTGTGCCCTGGGTGTCCCTGGCGTGCCCTGGGTGTCCCCAGCATGCCCAGGATGTCCCTGGCGTGCCCAGGATGTCCCTGGCGTGCCCAGGGTGTCCCTGGCGTGCCCTGGGTGTCCCCAGGAGCACCACAGGGGACACAAGGCCCAGCACTCGCCCTCTGGAGCTTCCCAAAAGAAACAAAGCCCTGGCAGGGCTGGAGTCAGGGTTTTAAAGTTCAGAGCCTCTTGGGCTCTCTCACACTGACCCAAGTGGTGCCAGCCAGGGGCACCAAAACTGCACCTGGGCTGCTGCAGCCAAGGGGAAGAGGCAGCCCTGAGCTGCTGTGAGCAGTCAGCTCTGACACTGAGCTCTTGTCTGAGCTTCTGCAACATTCCCTGAAGTCATCCCTGCCTTCCCTGAGAGGCACTGGCCCTGCTCCCGAGGCAGGGGGAATTCCCACTGGGATCCAAAATGTTCCCCTGGAGAGGAGAAGGATTCAGGGAGAGCTCAGAGCCCCTGGCAGGGCCTGAAGGGGCTCCAGGAGAGCTGGAGAGGGACTGGGGACAGGGATGGAGGGACAGGAGCCAGGGAATGGCTCCCAGTGCCAGAGGGCAGGGATGGGTGGGAGATTGGGAATTGGGAATTCCTGGCTGGGCTGGAATTGCCAGAGCAGCTGTGGCTGCCCCTGGATCCCTGGCAGTGCCCAAGGCCAGGTTGGACATTGGGACAGTGGGAGGGGTCCCTGCCAGGGCTGGGATGGGATTTATGGTCCTTTCCAAGCATTCCATGATTCTCTGGTGGAAGGGTTTGCATGCAGGTTCCTGCTATAAATATTCCATGGCTAATTACACCCAGCTGACCTGGCTGACACTGCTTAATTACCAGAGGGTTTAACACCAATACAGGTCAAAGCTCTTTCCTTAAATACCCGAGAGAGGGAACCTCAAACCACAGTTTTATTGGTGATTTTCTTGCTGAGGGATAAAACATAAAATCAGACAAATCATGATTTTTTACTGTGAATAACCAAATGATCTGGAAATTTCTGCTCAGTTATTTCTTGGGCAGGATTTCATTCAGAGATGGAATGAAAGGTAGCACGAGACATTTGTGGGTGTTTTGGGTGTTTTCTGTTAGAGGAGAAATTCACTGATGTGTGGCCTTCCTTGTACTCATTCAGTGATTCAAGAAATTTGTATTTTGATATTAGCTTTAAAAAAGTCAATTAAAAGGCTTTTTTTTTTTTTTTCTTTTTAGTAGATGAAGTGAAAATGGCTGGCAATAAAACTATTGTATTTATATGCTTTTAAAACCTTGGAGAAGAAGTTGGCCCAGTCAAAAGAAAATAAAAAAAAGTCAAAGAAGCCCCAAATGTGACCCCTGGAAAAGGCACATCCAGCAAAGCCTTTAAGGCCCTGGGGACTTTATTGCTACAGCAACGCATTTACTCCCAGGGGGATTTTTGGTGCAACATGGGAACAAATCAAGTTGTCCTTCTGCTAAATAATTCCATCTCCTTTAAGCATTTTTTTGCAAATGAAACTGGGCAGAATAATCCCTTTAGTGGGGTTGATATTTGTCCAGGTTTGTCCAGGAATGGGGAAGTGTTTTGTTTTTCCTTAGGAGATGAGAAATGCTTCATTTTAGTGTCCAGAGTGGGAGGCTCACTCTGGGATACTGATTTATATCTGTCTGTCTATTTTTAAATTATGCCCTCCTCCAAACTAGCTCTTTAATGATATTTATCCATAAAAATCATTAATTTTATATGGAATTTTATATTGGAATGGCATCTTACTCGTTTCCAAGCTCACAGCTTTTCACAAGCAAAACAAAATCCCCAAATCTTTGGGATTGTCTCAGTTTTTCACCCTCTGGGGAGGGAAACATCTTCTAACCTGGGGTGAGCCTGGATCCCAGTGAACCTGAGAAGGCTTCCCAAGCTTTTGGAGTTTTTAAATCTGATGTGTTTTGGGGGTAAATTTAGTGTTTTCAGCCAGCAGAAACCTTTTTCTCAGGAGATCCTGAATGAAAAGTTAAAAATGGTTCAAGTGAGAACAACAGAATGGTTTTATCTGGGTTTTTAAGACCCTAATTGCCAGTAAATTCTCTCTGATTAAAATCCTCTTCTGAGATGTGTCAAAACTTCTGATTGCAGAGAAGGTTGAAAGGCTGGGCTGGTTTTAGAGAGTGAGGTGCCAGGGAACCCCAAAATCTCTGCTCTCCAATTAAAGTTGCTCCTTTGAATTTGCTTCTTTTGATCTTTTTGCCAAATTTTTTGAGTCCAAGCATTAACTGAGACCAGGCCTGGGTTGTTTAGACCTGGAACTGCAGGTGCTTGGTGCTTTTCCTGGTGCTGGGATTGTGTTCCCAGTGAGAAGAGTGATTTGGGATGGGGCTGGATGGTCCTGCAGGTCCTTCCAGCCCCAATTATTCCATGAATCCGTGCCCTGAGCTTCCAGCTCTGCCAGTGCTAAACAGAGCAGGGACAGCACACAGGGGGCAGGGCAGTAATGGGATTGTTATTATGGAATCTTGGAGTGGTTTGGGTTGGAGGGACCCTAAATCCCATCGTGGCCTTGGGCACTGCCAGGGATCCAGGGCTGCTCTGAGCACCCTCATTTATCTCCTGATGTCCTGGCACATTCACCTCTTCAGTCTCTTTATTGATCCTGTTCCCATATTTGCCAGGGCACATATCCTGGATTTTGTAATCATCTTTCTTTTTAGACATCTTTGGCTGGTTTTTTTTTTGGGGGGTAGCTGAAAGCAAAACCCAGCAGAATGAGCAGATCCATCAATAATGTGATGCCATTAGGGAAAGAATTATCTCAGTTTGGTAGAAGGAAACTGGGGTTTCTATGTCCCTCAAGCTTCTTCCATGACTCAACCAAATCAATTTGTAAAGACCATCCCATGTAATACACTTAAACCTACAAAACCAAGTTTTTAAACAGAGCTTCTTCCCCTGGAGTGTGTTCTGGAAACAGAGCAGTCATGGAGCAGGGATTGATTCCTCCTGGAAGGGCTGATGAGAAAACAGCTGCTCTGAGCTCAGGGAGGGCACCAGGGCTGGGGCTGCTCCAGGCACTGACCGCTGGTGCTGCAGCAAAGCAGCAGATTTGGTAAGAGATGGAAAAGCTGAAATCAGAAACAATTCCTGGAATCACAGAAAGGTTTGGGTTGGGAAGGAGCTGAAAGCTGTTCCAAGGCCCTGGAGGAGAGGGGGGAATGGGGAGGGCTGGGAGGGTTTGAGGAGCAGCATCTGCTTAGGCAGAACACTCCAAAGGAGGGAATTCTGCATGGTTTCACTCAGGCTTCCTCTGAAGGAGTTTTAATGGTTAAAAATCCACACTGTAGCTGTCTACAGATTTATCTTCCATTCTCAAATAGCAACATCACCAGGGTTTAATCAGCCAGATGAATCTTGTTAGAAAATGTGCATCCAAAGCTGCTTATAAGGAGAGAAGGGGCAATTTCAATTTTGGTACTTGATGCCTTAAATTTAAATACTGGGAAACAGAATGGGTACAATTACACATATATTTACATATTAAAAATGAAAAATTTCAATATGCTAAGTTTACTTTCCTGCTCCTATTTTCTGTGCTAAAATAGGTTTTGTTTTCTAAAGTGAACCAGTGGCTCCAGGCAGGGTCATTGATTGAGTGCAATAATCTCCCAGCAATGCTGTTTTCCTGACCTATTTTCTGGTCAGGAAAATAGGAGCTGGTACACCCTGGAACTCCCTGGGTTAGAGGGGAGCTGAGCAGGGAATTTGAGGTTCCACAAGTTGTGCACCTTCAGGCCAAAACGTTCTAATTCCCAATCTGCCTTTCAGTGCCTTGGCACACGCTGCCCTGCCTGGACACATTTTGTTCAGAAGTGTTTGGAGAGGCCCCGGAGGTGGAGCAGTTACACAACCCCTGCCAGCCCTGCCAGCTCACTCAGCTCTGCTCTGGATGCTAAATTTGGCTGCAGGGCTGCTCCTGCTCCCACAGCTCTGCCAGGGCTGCTCCTGCTCCCACAGCTCTGCCAGAGCTGCTCCAGGGCTGCTCCTGCTCCCACAGCTCTGCCAGGGCTGTTCCAGAGCTGCTCCTGCTCCCACAGCTCTGCCAGGGCTGTTCCAGAGCTGCTCCTGCTCCCACAGCTCTTCCAGGGCTGCTCCTGCTCCCACAGCTCTGCCAGGGCTGTTCCAGGGCTGCTCCTGCTCCCACAGCTCTGCCAGGGCTGCTCCAGGGCTGCTCCTGCTCCCAGCAGGCTGGGGCAGCAACAGGGGCAAACTCCTCACTGCTCCTGCTGCCTGTGCTACAATCCCACACTGATCCCACCTTAAATCCCATCTAATCCCATCCCACTGATCCCATCCCATCTAATCCCATCCCATCTAATCCCATCCCACTGATCCCATCCCACTGATCCCATCCCATGGATCCCATCCCATCTAATCCCATCCCACTGATCCCATCCCACTGATCCCATTCAATCCTATCCCACTGAACCCATCCTATCCCACTGATCCCATCCCATGGATCCCATCCCATCCCACTGATGCCATTCAATCCCACTGATCCCATCCAATCCCACTGATCCCATTTAATGCCACTGATTCCCATCCCACTGATCCCATCCCTCCCATCCCACTGACCCCATTCAATCCTATCCCACTGAGCCCATCCTATCCCACTGATCCCATCCCACTGATCCAATCCCATCCTATCCCATCCCACCCCACCCCAGTGTCCCAGGCTGCTCCAGCCCCAATGTCCAACCTGGCCTTGGGCACTGCCAGGGATCCAGGGGCAGCCACAGCTGCTCTGGGAAACTGGATTAGTTTGGGGTTTGTAGGCTTTAGGGGTTGTGTTTGAATGGGTTTGGATTTGTAGGTTTTGGGGGTTGTATTTTGATTGGTGTGGGGATTTAGTTTGAGTTTTGGGTTTGGAGGATTTGGAGGTTGTATTTTGATTGGGTTTGGGTTTTTAGGTTTTGGGAGTTGTAGTTTGATTTGGTTTGGGTTTGGAGGTTTTAGAGGTTGTAGTTTTGGTTTGGGTTTGTAGGTTTTAGGGGTTGTATTTTGATTTGGTTTGTATTTGTAGATTTTGGGGGTTGTCTTTGATTGAGTTTGGGTTTGTAGGTTTTGGGAATTGTATTTTGATTGGGTTTGGGAATTGGAGGGTTTGGGGGTTGCATTTGAGTTTTGGGTTTGTAAGTTTTGAAGGTTGTAGTTTGATGAGTTTGTGGTTTGTGGGTTTGAGGTTTGTAGTTTGATGGGTTTGGGGTTTGTGCCTGTTTAACAGAGCTGGTTGCCTTTTGAGCAGCAGATTTATAGACATCCATGAAAAATGAGTTCAGAATCTGTGGGAAGTTCTTCAGGAGAACAAAACCTTTGTCCCTTGTTGATTCAAAATCTGGCTGGGAGCAGCTCTGGGAGCTTGGGTGTGTCTCTGGTAACCCCTGCCCTGTGTCCCCAGGGAGACTGCAGCTATGGGCAGGAGCTCCAGCCTCACCTACGGATGGAAGATGTGAATATTCCAGGGAACAAAAGGCATCTCTCCATGGCCAACTCCTCCTGCTCCAGGAAAGACCTGGCCAAACTAAAACCAAACCCAAAACCATTCCCACCTGACACAGATGATAATGGGAGTGCATTCTTTACCACCTTTAAAATAACCAAACCCAAGGCTCCCAAAAGAGCTCCTGAAGCCCATGAGGAAGTGCCTGCGTTACCTCAGGATCCATCAGCCTCTCCCTCGGGAGCAAGGCTTGCTGTGCCTGGACACTCAGACACGGGCAGTGACAAGGACAAGGGGCTGGAGGTGACATTTGACTTAAATGCATTTATTGACCTGTGTGACAGCAGTGACAGCCCTGACAGCCCTGCCAGCCCAGCAGCACAGGAAAGCAGCCCTGCAGGTAAAGCCTGTGGGAGCATCCACAGGGATTCGGGTTACGAGACCTCCCCCGTGGCCTCGGAGCTGTTTTATCTCCCCGAGCCCTGCAGGGATCCCTTCGTGCTCCTGAAGGAAACTCCAGGGCTGGAACAAGCATTTTTCCAGGTGCAAAGGCTTTTATCCCAGTCCCCTCCCTCTAGGGATGAGCTGGAGGGTTTGGAGAGCAAGGTGAGAGGTGAAGGAACAAGATCTCCAGCCCCAGAAGTTTTCCCTGATGGTCACTCAGAGGCACTGCAGGACAGCGTCTCCCCTGCGCCCCCAAAACCTGATCCTTCACTGCTGCTCCTGGAAAATCCCAAAGGGACAGTTCCCAGGGAATTCTGTGCCTCGAGAAATCCCTGTTTGGCCAAAACTGCGTCACCTAGCAAGACTGCTGCTGTTGGAGAGGAGCAGCTCTGGGATGACAGCTTTGATTGCCTGTTTGACAGTGAGGAATTCCCTGAAATCCCAAACAACGCTCCCAGCATCAGCCACCCCCTGACAAACAGCCCTTCAAAGGAGCTTTTCATTCCCAAGGACACAGGAGAGGCTGCCCTTGAAGCTCCTGGTGGGGAGCAGAGTCTCCATTTGTTTGAGGAAGAGGCTGGTGAGGACACGGCCGAGGAGCCTCCAGCCTGGGCAGGTCCAGCTGGGCCCATCCCTGGCACAGAGGGACAGCCAGGCAGGGAATTCCCCTGGGAGAGCCCCAGGCAGCCCTGCAGGGAGCAGCCCTGGAGCAGGGAATCCATGGGAACATCAGGAGTGCCTGATCCCTACAACTGCTCCCAGGAGCTGTTCTCTGTGACTTTTGACCTGGGCTTCTCCATGGAGGACAGCAGGGATGAAACCTCTGAGGACACCAGGAATGCTGACAGCCCCAATCTGAGCAGGGCTCAGTGCACTGGGGATGCAGAAATAGCCCTGGGTGAAGGCTCCAGGCTGGAAACCTCACCAGGATGGCACTGCAGAAGGCTGGAGAGGAGGGACGTGTCCACCCCGTTGTCATTCCAGAGCAGGGGCAGGAGTGACAGGGAAGGGGCTGTCCTCAAGTCAGGAGGCAGCAGAACGGGAAAGGAACCCCCTGAAGCTTCAGCACCTGTGACCCCAACAGGCAGGAAGGGTGTGAATATCAAAGCTGGCAAGAGAATTCCTATGAGAGTCTTCTCAAATGGCAGGGAGCAAATTCCAGAGCGAGTCAGAGAAAGTCCATGGAGGCAGAACTTTGGGAGATCAGCCACGGATTCTCCTTCAGGAAGCCTGGGAGACACCAAACTCCGTGGATCCCGTGGGTCTCCTGCTGCAGGTAGGGAGTTTGGTGGGACAGCTGTTGGACCTTCATGGTCAGGAAATAGTTTCAGTATCTTTTGGATCCTCACTTTGCTTTTCTGACCAAGGTGGGAAGGGTGAAAGGAATAATGGCTGTGACGCTGGAAGTTGGGTCAATGAGGGGACATTCCCTGGCTCCTGTCCCTCCATCCCTGTCCCCAGTCCCTCTCCAGCTCTCCTGGAGCCCCTTCAGGCCCTGCCAGGGGCTCTGAGCTCTCCCTGGATCCTTCCCTTCTCCAGGGGAGCATTCCCAGCTCTCCCAGCCTGGCTCCAGCCCTGGAGCAGGCCCCACTCGCTGCTGTCTCAGGCATTTGTGTCACAAAGTGCTGCCACAACTCTGGCTCTTGCTCAGCTTTCACAGCTTCCCTGCTTCCCTCCTCTGCCTCTCTGCTGCCTGGGGTAATCACCTTCCCCCCAGGGCTCTCCAGGGAATCAGGATTTATTGTCCAGCCCAGCTGGAGATTATCTCTTTTGATTAACAAGGCTGAAGACAACAATATTTGCCCTGTAGATCAATAAATAATCTTCTTTGGAGGTGCTTTTCTGAGAGAGGCAGGGTTTGATTGCTCAGCTATAACAAATTGTGTTGGGAATTGTGCAATTCTGGTGAATGTTGTTTATTCTGTTTTCTGCAGGACCCAGCAGCGACAGCGAGGAAGAGATCGTTTTCCAGAGAAAAAACAGGAGAAAAAAGAATGTTTTGAAGTCTCCTGATGTGAGTCTTAGAGAAAATACAGAAAAGAGAAGCAGAATGGCAATTTAAACAGCAAAACACAAATGCTCTGTGCACTGATGTCCATCCTGTTCCCACAGGGGATGGATGGCAGCAACCTGGAGTCTCCAGTTCGGGTCACCAGGAAACGCCGGCGCCCTCTGACCGTGGTCAGCAGTGAATTGGGAGAGAAGCACTGGGAATCATTCCTGCTCCCCTTCAGCTCCTCCCCAGGGTCCCCACAGATCTTAGAGTTTGGGTTGGAGGGGCCTCAAACCCCACCCATGCCATGGCAGGGACCCCTCCCACTGCCCCAGGCTGCTCCAGCCCCAGTGTCCAACCTTGGGCACTGCAGGATTGGGGCTTTGATGACTTTGGAGTTGTTTGGCAGTGAAACATCAGAACAGCCAGGAAGGCTGAAATAACCTGCCTGCCACAAAGCTTTGAACTAAAAAAAAAAGCCAATTCATGGCACATCTGACCTGATTTTTCTTCCAAATGCCATTTTTTTGTCCTGTTAGTGGGAGGGGTCGCTGCCATGGCACTGAGGAGCTTTAATGTCCCCTCCCAGCCACACCAGGCTGGGATTCAGTGAGCCCTGGGCTTAGCTGCTGCTGCCCCTGCTCACTCTGTGTTCCCTTGCAGTCAGACACCTCCAGTGGGGACAGTGGGGACTTCCAGCAGGGCAGGAGCAGCCCCAGAGCCTGGCACAGGCCCCAGCCAGGAGCAGCCAAACGGCGCCAGAGCCGTGGCACAGCCCAGGTGGGTGACACCAGGACACCCGGGCCAGCTGTGGAGCAGCTGGAATTGCAGCTGGAATGTGGGGCTGGGGCTGGGCTCTCCCACAGCAGCTCCTGGCAACCACCAGAGCTGGAATCTGGGAATGCTGGGGAAAGCTCTGCAGCCTGACAGGGGGACAGCTGGGACACCTGAGCAGCTCAGGGTCCTGTCCAGAAAATAATGATAGAAATAATGATAGTAATAGTAATAATAATAGAATAATATAAAATTATAGTAAAAATAATAAAATGAAATATAACAAGCGTTTATATCATATTATATGATATATGATATGATATAATATAATATAATATAATATAATATAATATAATATAATCAGGGATTATAATATGATCAGGGATCAGGGCAGGGCTCATGGATCAGGGATCAAGGATCAGGGATCAGGGATCAGGGCAGGGATCAGAGATCAGATCAGGGATCAAGGATCAGGGATCAGGGCAGGGATCAGAGATCAGATCAGGGATCAAGGATCAGGGATCAGGGCAGGGCTCAGAGATCAGGGCAGGGATCAGAGATCAGGGCAGGGATCAGAGATCAGGGCAGGGCTCAGGCAGGGCTCAGGGTGGCTCATGGAGGCCGGGCTCTCTCTGCTCTGCCCTGCAGGCTGCAGGGAGGCAGTTCCTGGACGAGGAGGCCGAGCTGTCCCAGTTGGATGCTGAGGGGATCTCGTCGGACGAGAGCGACGGGGCTGAGGAGGAGCTGAGCCCATCCCTGGCCCAGTTCCTCAGGGATGATGAGGAACCCACACAGGCCCTCAGTGGTGAGTGGGGAGTTCCCAGCACATCCCAGATCCAGGAGATCCCTGGGTGGGAGCTGGGAGCAGTGACCTCCTCACCTGAGCTCAGGAGCTGCTCCTGCCATGGCATCCAGGGCTCTGCCTGCCTGGAAAACCTCCTGCATCCCAAGGGAAGGGCTGGGGCTGAGCCAGGGAGGGCCAGGCTGGATCCCAGGGAAGGTTCTTCCCCCAGAGGGTGGAACAAGCCCTGGAAAAGCTCCCCAGGGAATGGGCACGGCCCCGAGGCTGCTCCAGGAGCGTTTGGGCAGCGCTGCCAGGGGTGCCCAGGCTGGGGTTGCTGGGGCTCTGGGATGATCCCTGGGGGTCCGGGATGATCTCTGGGGGTCCCTTCCAGTTTGGGACATTTTGGGATTGAATGGCAGCTCTCATCACACAGGGCTGTGGCTACACTTGGAATCCCCCAATGATTTGGGTGGGAAGGGACCTCAAATCCCACCCATCCCATCCCAGCCATGGCAGGGACCCCTCCCAGTGTCCCAGTGTCCAACCTGGCCTTGGGCACTGCCAGGGAGCCAGGGGCAGCCACAGCTGCTCTGGCAATTCCAGCCCAGCCAGCAATTCCCAATTCCCAATCTCCCACCCATCCCTGCCTTCCTTCATCTTAAACCCTTAGGCCTGGCCTTTGGGATTTCCAGGGATGGCTGGAGAATTGCAGATTTTCGCTTTGGGATATACAGGTTTTTGGGAAACTATAAAGGAATATGGAAAACACAGTGGATCCAAATCTGTGTTAATGCTGAATTCTTGTCTCTGTTGTGTTTCAGACTCTGAGATGAGGGGAGTTTACCTGAGCTCCGTGCGCAGCCCCGTCCTCGGCAGCAGATTCAAAATGGTCCATCGGGAATTCAACCCCTCGGCCATCTTCTCCCAGGTGGGAAGGGCAGGGGCTCCTCTCCTTGGGGAGTTCCCCTTGTGGGACCACAGTGAGCTTCTTGGCCTGCTTTGAAGAGCAGTTATACCTTTTTTTGGTAAATTACAAGTTCTAACACAAAACTTCAGCCTGGAGAGGAGAAGGATCCTGGGAGAGCTCAGAGCTCCTTGCAGGGCCTGAAGGGGCTCCAGGAGAGCTGGAGAGGGACTGGGGACAGGGACAGGACACAGGGAATGGCTTCAAACAGGAAAAGGGGAGTTTACAGTGGGATATTGAGAAGGAATTCCTGGCTGGGCTGGGATTCCCAGAGCAGCTGTGGCTGCCCCTGGATCCCTGGCAGTGCCCAAGGCCAGGTTGGACATTGGGACAGTGGGAGGGGTCTCTGCCATGGCAGGGCTGGGATGGGTGGGATTTAAGCCCCAGAATTTGTGTGTGGGGAGGGTTGGATGAGCCCAGGGCCTTTCTGGCATCGAGCAGTGGAACCATTGCAGTTTTCCAGAATTTCCTGGGTCTGTTTTCCCCCCCAGATTCCCGAGCAAGACGCGGCTTACGCCAGCGACAGTTTCTGTGTGGGAGATGAGGAGGAGGAGGAGGAGGAGGCTCAGAGTGGCTGCAGTGAGGAGGAAGTGGGTGTGGATTTGGATCTGCTCGAGGCTCCCAGCAGCAGGAGCCGGTACCTGACGCGCCGCAGGAAGAGGCTGGGCCAGGCCAGGCTGCCTGGGGACGCCCCTGCCCCTCTGCAGAAGAAGAAACCATCCCGAATTATTGTCCTGAGTGACTCCAGCGAGGAGGAGACAGGAGCCAGCAGGGAGAAGCCCCTGGGAGCAGGGCAGGGCAAGGGGCAGCTCCCCAAGGCCCTGCCCTCAGCCCCCTCTGCACAGCTCAGGGCTGGGGCAGCCCCAGCTCCTCAGCCTGGGGGCCAGGACATGGAGAGGCTGCAGGGCTTGGAAGCTTCAGTGTCTGGGATGCTGGATCCTCCCCCAGAGCATCCAGGCAGGGGCACATCCATCCCCACAGCTGGCTCTGGCTGCAGGAGCATGGATCTGCAGGCTGCTGCTGAGGTCAGTGCTCAGGGAAGGCAGGGAGCTTCCTTGTGGGAAAGAATTCCCATGCCAGGGCTGTTCTGAGGGCTGTCAGCAGCAGGAGTCAGGGAGTCATGGAATCATGGAATGGTTTGGGTTAGAAGGGACCTTAAAGCCCATCCCACTGCACCCCTGCTATGGGCAGGGACACTTCCCACTGTCCCAGGCTGCTCCAACCTGGCCTTGGACACTTTCAGGGACCATCTCCCTTTCCTTTGTACTCCCAGGGTAACCCTGGGGTATTTAGGAGTGAACAAATAAAAACTGGGATTAGATTCTCCCCTGGGTCTGGCAGTCATGGAGGATCGTGGATCTGTGTGGAACAGCAGCATCCACTGATTCTCTGGGTTTGAAGTCAGCAACTCCTGGTTCACTGTCTGAATTCAGGGCTTTCAGCACCTCCCTGAGGTTGGGTTCCTGATCTCTCACACTTCCCAGCCTGATCTCTGTCCTTTACAGGATCCAGCTTTTGCTGAACTTCTTAGTGAGAGCTGCTGCATCCAAACTCTGGGATAATCAGCTCAGCTCAGCAGGGAGACTGATACAAGGATTTAAGTGTCAATCTGAAAGAGTTGATATTGCAAAACTTCCTTTTACAGATTTGATGTAAAACCCCTGTGATCTGTGATTTTCATCACTCACAGGTGTGCAGCTCTTTGAAGACCCACAGGAGCAGCTCAGGCTCGGTGTGTCCTGCTGGCCCCAGCCCTTCCTCAGCCTCAGCTCGGGTTTCCCGTGTTCCTGAGGATCCCAGCCCTTCCCTGGCTGGGGTTTCCCGTGTTCCTGGGGATCCCAGCCCTTCCCTGGCTCGGGTTTCCTGTGTTCCCGGGGATCCCAGCCCTTCCCTGGCTGGGGTTTCCCGTGTTCCCGGGGATCCCAGCCCTTCCCTGGCTGGGATTTCTGTTCCTGGGGATCCCAGCCCTTCCCTGGCTCGGGTTTCCTGTGTTCCTGGGGATCCCATCACTTCCCTGGCTCGGGTTTCCCGTGTTCCTGGGGATCCCAGCCCTTCCCTGGCTGGGGTTTCCCGTGATCCCAGCCCCTCCCTGTGCATCCTGGCCGACAGCCGGGAGATCGGCTCGGGGCCGGAGGTGCTGTCGTGCCTGCGGGCCGTGCACGGGCTGCGGGTGCAGATCTGCTCGCTGGGCAGCAGCGATTACATCGTCAGCAACCGCCTGGCTGTGGACAGGCTGCTCCAGTCGGAGCTGCAGAGCCCTGGCAACAGGAATAAACTCAGCCAGAGGCTGCAGCGCCTGCAGGGCGTCTTCCAGAGGATCTGTGTGATTGTGGAGACAGACAGGGTCAGGCCAGGTGGGTGCTGTGGGAATGCCCTGCTCTGAACCCAGGGAATGGCTCCTAGTGCCAGAGGGCAGGGATGGGTGGGAGATTGGGAATTGGGAATTGCTGGCTGGGCTGGAATTGCCAGAGCAGCTGTGGCTGCCCCTGGATCCCTGGCAGTGCCCAAGGCCAGGTGGACATTGGGACACTGGGAGGGGTCCCTGCCCATCCAGGGGTGGCACTGAGGGGATTTGAGGTCCCTTCCCACCCAAACCATTGTGGGATTCCATGTCAGGAACAAGCACCATTTTATCCAAATGCAGAGACATTTGTTTTAATCCAAAAATCCAAACTGCAATGAAATGATTGCACTGGACAATAACAGGCTCTTGCTTTCCTGTGCTTCCCCTCCTCCTCAGGAGAAACATCCCGGTTTTTCCAGAGGACCCAGTACTACGATGGAGTGCTCTCAGCCATGATCCAGGCTGGAATAAGGATTCTCTTCAGCTCCTGCCAGGAGGAAACCGCAGCTTTGCTGAAGGACCTGGCCCTGCTGGAGCACAGGAAGGGCGGGGCCATCCAGGTGCCCACGGAGCCGCAGGGGCACGGCCGGGACATCCTCAGCTTCTACCTGAGCATTCCCAGCCTCAGCTACAGCGCTGCCCTCAACCTCTGCCACTCCTTCGGCTCCATCGCAGCCGTGGCCAACAGGTAACGCCAGCACGGGGCCTCTGGGGCCGGCCAGCTGCTCCTTCTCCTCCCCTGCAGCCAGGGAGTTCCTTCCTGCACCTCTCCTGCCGGCATGGCTGCTCAGGGAATTCCTTCCTGCACCTCTCCTGCCGGCATGGCTGCTCAGGGAATTCCTTCCTGCACCTCTCCTGCCGGGATGGCTGCTCAGGGAATTCCTTCCTGCACCCCTCCTGCTGGGATGGCTGCTCAGGAAGAGCCTTTCCCACCCTCTTCCAGGAGCTTTCCTGTCCCATCTCAGCTCTTCACACATTCCATTCTCTCCTGGCCGAGCAGCTCGGGGCAGTGATACGGCTTTACTTCCCCGGGCTGTGCTTCCACCCTCCCTCCTGCTGCCCCACCCTCTTTTGCCCTCTGGCATTCCCTATTTCCACTGCTTAGCTGTGCTCCAGCCCTCGGGTACCTGTGCAGGTGACCGCAGCAGCTCCCGGTGCTGCCCCATCCTTGGCTCCAGGAGCTCCCGGTGCTGCTCCATCCCGGGCTCCAGGAGCTCCCGGTGCTGCCCCATCCTTGGCTCCAGGGGCTCCCGGTGCTGCCCCATCCCGGGCTCCAGGAGCTCCCGGTGCTGCCCCATCCCGGGCTCCAGGAGCTCCCGTTCCCTCTCTTGCAGCTCCGTGGCGGCGCTGGCGGAGGGAGCGCGGCTGAGCCGGCCCCAGGCCGAGCAGCTCCATCGGTTCCTGCACCAGGACCTGGACCCACAGCTGCTGCCCCAGCCCCAGCCCCTGCCCGCCAAGGGCAAGAGCTGAGCTCGCACTCCGGGCCCTGCACTGCACTTTACCCGCTCGGGACTGGATGGAAATGATGTGAATAAACACTCGTCGGATTTGAGGTTGTGGGAGCTGCCCTGCCCCGCTGGCCCTGCCGCGTGTGTCCTCAGGGACCCCAGGCCGAGGGAGAGCACAGCTCTGGGGCAGGGCTGGGGGTGATCATCCCGAAATTCCTGTGACATCCACAGTAATGGATGGGAATGCTTTGTGGGGGTGAGGAACGCGCCAGCAGCTCCTGCCGTCACTGCAGCGCTGAGCCCGCGTCTCCCGGTTAAAATGGGAATCGTTCCGTGTTCCCGGGACAGGGGGGCTCGGGGGACCCGGGCGTTCCCCGTCCTTGGTGCCTCTGCCCGGGCTCAGGGTCCCTCCCCAGCGCCGCCGCCGCGGTCTCTGCTGGCCCCCGCTGGAGAAGGACGGGATCGGAATTCCCGCCCCTGCCCGGGAGGAGGCCGGGATAGGGAGGAATCAATCCCTGGACCAGGAGCTGTCCCGGGCAGCCGGGGTCAGCCCTGCTCAGGTGAGACAGCACCTGCAGCGCTGCCCCAGCCCCAGAGAGTCCAGAGGAGTCCAAGGAGCTGCTCCGGAGCCAGGCTGGGAGAGCTGGGAATGTTCCCCTGGAGAGGAGAAGGCTCCAGGGAGAGCTCAGAGCCCCTGGCAGGGCCTGAAGGGGCTCCAGGAGAGCTGGAGAGGGACTGGGGACAGGGATGGAGGGACAGGAGCCAGGGAATGGCTCCCAGTGCCAGAGGGCAGGGATGGGTGGGAGATTGGGAATTGGGAATTCCTGGCTGGGCTGGAATTGCCAGAGCAGCTGTGGCTGCCCCTGGATCCCTGGCAGTGCTCAAGGCCAGGTTGACCACTGGGGCAGTGGGAGGGGTCCCTGCCGTGGCTGGGGGGGCTCTGGGTGGGGTTTAAGGTCCCTTCCCACCTAAAACATTCCATGATTCCAAACCAAGAGGATGAAGCCTTGCAGGCACCATTCCAAGCTGGGCAGCTCCTGGATTCTGCTGCCCCACAACTCTTGAGTAATCTGTGAGTTAAATAAGCTCATCTTTGTTTATTACATTAAGGACATGTAAAAATTCAAGCGCTCTGCAGAGTAAATTAAAAAGCATTTTCAGTTCCTTCCAGACTGCACCTGAATTTATTGTACAGCCAGATCCCAGAAGATATTTTAGCTTAAAATGATTCAGAACTTGGCATCCATTGGTATCTATGTACAGTTCTCTTTCCCAGGAGAAAGGGGACATGGAGAGGAGGAGCCTGGCAAGGGTGGGAGTGGGGTTAAAACCCATAAAAGCACAGCAGGGCAGCTTTTCCAAACTGAATTCATCATTCCAACATTCCCTCCAGGAGGGACAGCAGAACTCCTGTGCTCTGAACAGTAAGGGCTGGACAACACATCCACAATGTCCATCAGCTGGAAAAGTAGGAATCCTTCTCCTCACTGGATGAGTCCGGAGTCTCAGCCACAAAAAGCTTCCCTGGCACAGGGGCTGGAGCCACTCCTGCAATGCAAACAGGGATTACCAGGGGCAGAGAAGGGATTACCAGCCCTGCTGAGAGCAAAGGGCTGATGGGACACAGCTCCTGGTGATGGAGAAGGAAGGGAAGGAGCTGGGAGTGAGGAGGAGGCAGGAATACTCACTCTTGGCTCTGCAGGACGCCGGCGTCCCCAGGGCAGCTCTGGCCTGAGGGAGGGAAGGAAGGAAAAGCTCAGCCAGGGCTGGCACTAGCTCAGGGTCCCCACATCCCAGAATTTCCAAAACTGCTTTCCCTGAAGCACAGGTACAAGCTGCTGCTGGCCACAGAATTTTATGGAAAAGCCAAAAGAGCTGCAGAGCCTGGGAGAGTGGAAGAATCAATACCTAAATTCAGGGACTGGGACATGAGGTGATTTAGGGTCACTGTTAGGAGTTGGACTGGATGATCCCAGTGGGGCCCTTAGGGGTTCCTCAGGATATTCTATGGCTCTGTGGTTACTATTCCTTTTCCCACCATTCAGAAGAATTTAACAAGAACCTAAAGATCGTGGAATTCCAAAGCAGTTCCAAATCCTGACCAAAAGCGATGGAGTCAATCCTGACAGTAAAGAGCTCCCTTCTCACAAAGGAGCCTCTCTCGCCAGCAGCAGATCCCAAAGCCAGGGAGGGTTCCCATTTTCCATCCACTGCTCACAGGGGGCTGTGACCCCAGGATTGTGACTCTGGCCAAGCTGTGCCTGGCTCAGGTGGAAGTGGCTAAGGAAGGGGCATTACCGACTTCTTCTTGACCTTGTCCCAGGTGCCCCTGCGGCCCCACGAGTTTTTCTGCATGCGGAACACGTGCCGGTCGTAGTCGTTCCTGGGAAAAGGGAGCAGGGATCAGCGGGGCTGGAGTGCTGCCATGGGACCCTGTGGATGCAGCCCCAGACCCCACATGGCTCCAGCTCCCACAGGGAATGAGCAGGGTGTGCTGCTTTAGGGCACATTTGGGAGGAAACTTCCCAAGGGGTCCCTCTACAAAGCAGATTCAAGCGGCCCCTTCCTCAACTGGGGTTTGGGAAATTTCCTTGGAGAAAAGTGGAGGAACAGGAGGAACTGCTGTTGGACAGCTGAACACAGCAGCTGCTCTGGGAGCACAAGAAGGAGCTGGGCTGGATTGTGGGCTGCAAATCCCAGTGCAGGGATCACACAAAGCCTCATCCCCCTCCCAGGGCCAGCCCCTTAGACAAACCCCACTGGCTCCCAGCTCCCAGATGGTTCCAGTTACTGGGGCAGAGCCGGAAGCCCTGGGGGAACAGGCCAGGACTGAAGGCTCTGCTGAGGCTGAAGCCCAAGCCAGGGCCATTTCCAGGGAGAGGAGCAGGAGCTGCTGGCATTGGCTCTGCTGCCCACACAGAGCTGAGCAGCTCCAGCAGCACACGGGGCTGCAGGGAAAACTTTCCCCAAGCAAACCAAGGCTGCAGGAGTGGCTGGAAGGGAGCTCCAGGAGCCACCGCCTTCCTCAGAGACAAAAAGGGATCCTGGGCAATGCCAAGGCTTGCAGAGGGCTGCTGGAGGAGCTCCTACCTGTCGATGGGGACCAGCATTCCCGGGCTGATGTGCTCACACTGCGGGGTTTTCACGGGGGAAAAGAGGCCTGAGGAGGGCGTGAGCGGGAACTCGGAAAGGGCGAAACCCTCGGTGTCCTCGTCACGGCTCTCCCGCAGCGCTGGCAGCTGCAGAGCCACCCCAGAGCCATCAGCCACCTGAGCCTGCAGTGCCCTCTCAGCAATCCCTCCCTGCCCTGCCCCTGCTGAGGCACAGCCTGTGCCAGAACTGGCCACAGCCACAGCCCCGTGCCCAGAACTGGCCACAGCCCCAGCCCCGTTCCCAGAACTGGCCACAGCCCCAGCCCCGTGCCCAGAACTGGACACAGCCCCAGCCCCGTGCCCAGAACTGGCCACAGCCCCAGCCCCGTGCCCAGAACTGGCCACAGCCCCAGCACCGTGCCAAGAACTGGCCACAGCCACAGCCCCGTGCCCAGAACTGGCCATGACCCCACACCTCCACCTTGCTCTGAGTGCCCCTCCAGACCCTGCCCAGCACTTGGCTGAGGGGTTTTGGTGCTGCCACACCCCCAAAAAGTCATTTCTGGTCACAAGCTCCAGGATGCTCAGGACAATTATTCAGGGGTGGGGGCACCATTCAAAGGCTCCTCCCACCCACCCCTTCTCACTGCCACCAGCCCTTGAAGGAAAGAAGCCTCTTCCCACAGATGCCCAGGATTTTACTGGTGGGACTGGAGCAGCCCCCTGGCACAGCCAGCAGGAGAGCAGTCCCACAGGTGCTGTTGTCCCAGGTTTACCTGGATTCTCCTGCTCTGGAGGGGCGTTGTGGTGAAGATGTCGTCATGGTTGTCCTTGGGCAGCTGCTCCAGGAACTCCCTCATCTGCTGCTTCCGTTTGAGGGTGCCCACCTTGGCAGTGATCACTGCCTCCTTCTTATCTGCAGGATCCAAGCAGGAATTGTCTCAGACAGCAGCTATAGGGTTAAAATCCACTGCATGCAATCAGTGCCAGTCCCTCTGGTGAAATTTCTTACAGCTTCTTTAGGATCCTGTTGAGTTCTCAGCCAATTTTTGCTTCCCAAAGCAGCTTCCCCACTGAGCCATGCTCAGGGAGGGTCACTGAGAGCCTCCCGAGCACTGCAGGGCCCCACACCAGGCTCCTGTGACTGACTGAGCTGTGCTCGCTGTGCCTTGCAGAGAGCAAACCCACAGCCCAGGCAGCGAGGCTCAAACAAAGGCTCTGCTGCTCAGACACTTCCACTGAAGCCAGGCTCAAGGAAAGCTCAGCTCAACTTGCATCCGTGGCAAACCTCAATCCAATCCAGCCCCCAAAGGAAGGGGCAGTGTGGGGATGGCAAAGGCCAAGGGGATGGGAGTGGGCTTTGCTGATCCCACGCTGCCAAAATCCCATCTGGCCAGAGCTCAGCAAGGAGCTCCTGACCTGCTGGGCCTCCAGGAGCCTCAGGATGTCAAGAGCTCTTTGCCATGAGGGGTCAAGGCCTTCCCCTCATGCCAGCAACTGGGAAATTCTACAAAGAACCTTTCCCATCACCTCAGTCATTTGTGACATCCTCCAACCTGCACACCAAAAGGTGACCTGGCTCACTGTCACACCCTGATGGGCTCCTGTGCATTTATCCCATGGAACCAGAATTGCTGAAGCTGGAAAAGCCCTCCCAGCCCATGGAGTCCAACCCTTCCCCAGCCCTGCCCCATGGCCCCAAGTGCCACATGCCCTGGATTTGNCCCCCCGGCTGTCCCCTCCTGCCAGGAGCTGTGCAGAGCCACAAGGGCCCCTGAGCCTCCTTTGCTGCAGCCTGAGCCCCTTCCCAGCTCCCTCAGGGATTCTCCAGCCCCTTCCCAGCTCCCTCAGGGATTCTCCAGCCCCTTCCCAGCTCCCTCAGCAATTCTCCAGCTCCTTCCCAACTCCCATTCCCTTCCCTGGACAAGCTCCAGCCGCTCAGTGTCTGAATCCAAATCATTTCCTAACCACACAACTCCCGGAAACAGGATGCTGGTACCTTTCTTCTCTGCTTTTCCCAACGTGGTTTTCCTGGGCTGCTGTTTGGAGCCTTTCCCCTGCTGCTCCTCCAGGAACCTCCCCTGGCACTCCTGGGCCGAGCGGGACCCCACGGCCATGGCCACCTCCTGCCAGAAGCTGCTCCTGTGCTTGGGGAACGCAGCGATGGCCCTGCCAGGATTTGTGAGCAGACACAAAACCGTAGGGTGGGTTTAAATTACAACAGGGAGGTTTTCCCAGTGAGGCAGAAAAAGCTTTTATTTGAGGGATTTTTACCTTTTTTATAAAGTGTTCCCATACAGGTTAACATGATGGGCCAAAGGAAGCACCTCTCTGCTCCCATTGATGGGACAAGAGAATAACACATTCAGAACATGTGTGTGACATTGTTTTGAGAGCTGAAACACTCCTCGAAAGAGAAAATTGCCAAAATTTCCCCTTGGGAACAGATCAGCCTCTGCCAGGCTGAAAACTCTCTCAGGCTCAGAAAATCCTGTGCACACCAGGACAGCAGGGGCACAGCGTCACCAGGCAGGGCACTGGTGGCACAGCCCTGGAACCTGCCTGGGAAGGAGCTGGGCCATGGATTGAGGGAATCTGCCTCTGCTGTCTCTGGCCTCTCGTTGCTCAGAGCAGCTGAGGCTGCCCCTGGATCCCTGCAAGTGTCCAAGGCCAGGCTGGAGCAGCCTGGGACACTGGGAGGCTGTGGGGTGCCCCTGCCCAGGGAGCAGATTTGGTTCTTGTTGGAGGGAGAGGTGTGGCTTTGAGTCCTGGGAAGAGTGGGCTGCACCCTCTGCCTTGGGGGAGGGATTCCCTAAACTGGGGGAAGGTAAAACCCACCCTTCCTCTATAAATCCCCCCACCCTGCCCCTGGGTTAAGCTGAGTTTGTCCCTGTGTTGGTGACACCCCAATAAATGGATTTCTGAGCTCAAACAAGCAGAGACCCATCTTGTTGTATCTCATGCTGGTCACCAGACCTCCCTGGACTGGATCCTGCAGCACAGAACCCCACAGGAGGTGTCCCTGCCATGGCAGGCACTGGATGGGATTTCAGGTCCCTCTAACACAAACAAATTCTGGGATCCTGTGGTGTCTTCAGAACAGGGAAATTTATTTAAACACCTTCAGCTGACAGATGTGTCCCAAGATAAATCACTGCTCACTTGCAGGTCCCCTCAGGCCTGAGCTCCTGCTCATCTAAAAGAGCTAAACCCAAGCATGGACATTTTACACTCCAAGTGTCTATTAAATATTGCCCAGCTGTTTAAGTAATTGGATGATGAATTAATTAAACATCCTTGCAGTTAAGCTCCCCATACCAAACCTGCTCACAGGAACCTGTCATGTTTAACCTGTTAGTGCAACCTGGGGAGGGAACCTGCTGCCTCTCACCTTTTGCAGTGATGTTTCATTTGTGAAGAAAATTAATAGGGAAAAATAATTCTAATTAGTATTAGGGAGTAAAAATTTAAATGCAGAATATTTCTAATAGGGAATTAATCCACAAAGGACACCTGGGAAATCATGAATCTGAAAACCCCCAATCCAGACTGTTCAACCCCTCCTGATGCCTGAGGGAAACTTTTCCTCTAAACACAGAGGAACTTTCAGGGGAAACTTTTCCTCTAAACACAGCACAGTGGGGATTGGGAAAGATTCATTGAACAAAGACCATAGAAAAAGTCTGGGTTAAACCCCAAAGCTTCCCTTACCTGTGAAGCTTCTGCAATTCCTTCTCAGACCAACCATCAGCTGCCCTTGGAAAAAGTTCCCCAGAATTCTGCTGCTTTGGCCTCTCGTGCTGTCTCGGTCTTGCTGCTGAAGCCCTGGCACTGGTGGAGATTCCATTGCTTGTTTTCACCTGGGATGCTCTGGCATTCCTGTCCTTCCTGTGCAGTTCCTCTCTCCTGCTCTGGGGCTTGGTGCTGGAATGGGGCTGGTGCCTGGGAGGGCTGGCTCTGCCCTGCAGCCTCCTGGCCTGAGCAGGCAGGAGGGAAGCACTGCACTCCAAGGATGTTGTCCCTTCAGAAGGGAGCTCAGACTCCTCGCTGGACTCAGGCCCACTCAGCCTCACCAGCACTTTCTGGGAGGCCTTTCCTGTCCTTTGGCCAGAGGACCTGTCTGCATTATCCTGGGAACTTTTAGAGCCAGAGCAAGGCTTCCAGCTTCGAGACTCTGGCTTTAATATAGATTTCTTTTTCCTCTTGATCAGCAGCGGGGGATCCTCACTGGACTGCTCCCCCTCATCCTCATCTGAGGGCTCCTGCGTGAGGAGAACTCTCTCCTTTGGTGGGAGGCGCTGCTTGGCTGACCTGAGGGAGTTCCTGTAGCCCTGCTCGTACATGCTCAGCTCTGCAGAGCCTGCAGCTCCCCGTGCCCCCGGGGCTCTGCTGCTGTGCTTGCTCAGCACCCTGGGCTTTGAGGCAGTTCCCCTGGCAGGGAGCTGGGATCTCGTTCTCATGCCCCTGCTTCCAGAACCACGTTCCTCCTCATCCGACTCCGACCCGCCGCTGCCGCTGCCGGCGGATCCCGAATCCCCTCTGGAAGCGGCTCCTCTCTCCCAGCTCCTCCCTGGAACAGAGGTGCCAGAGCCTGGCAGGGGGGCAGGCTGGGTCCTGCTGTGCTTGCAGCACAGGGCTCTGCACCCTCTGCCAGAGCTTTACCTGCCAAACTACAAACTCAGAGCTGCTCTCAAGGGCTCTCCGAAACGCTACTGAGTGAGCAGGCACCTCCCCAAAGCTCTGCTCGTGCTCCAGAGAGCTTTTCTGCAGGAAACATTGCAGCTACTTTAAGACAGAGACTTCTGCTTTACATTGCACATTCTTCTCAGGCTTCTAGCACCTCCCAAATTCTACTGAAACCAAAGTTTTATTAAAAACTCTGTTAATAGGTGTATTTTTTTTTTTTTTTTGCCGACATTTCATTTCTTTCATCCACATTAAAAAGCAAAGCCAGGCCCCCCTAGGTCACTGGATTGGTGAACTCCACAAAGTCCAAATCTCTTAATTTCAATTTCCAGAATGAAATCCCTGTGTTCCTGTTATGCAATTAACAAAGGGATTTACAATCAGTTCTTGTTTGGAGCTGTGAAACTCCACAGGAATGCTACTCTGATGATTCTTCAGAGAAAAAGCAGGTGATCATTAAAATATTTGAATAATTCCTTTGCATTAACAGACCCAACCCTATTGCTCCAGCACCCACTCACAATCCCACTGATTCCATCAATAACTTGAAAATAGAAAAAAAAATTAGTGTTTACCTTTATTTTGGCTTTTTGGCATTTCCTCTGTTGTCTTCATGTCTTCCTTTGGTTTATTCTTCTTGGAGATGAAACTGGTCTTTCTTTTGCATTCTTCACTACTAAACAGCTTCAAAATAAAACAATTGACTCTAAAATTAATTTAATCTCCTTTGCTCCAGGCTGAGCCCCTTTCCCAGCTCCCTCAGTTTCTCCTGGGGCTCCAGCCCCTTCCCAGCCCTTTTGCCTTTCCTGGAAATGCTCCAACACCTCCGGGTGTCCCTTGCAGTGAAAGGCTGAGAACTGAGTCCAGGATTTGAGGTGGGACCTCACCAAATTCCTGTCTGATACAATTACCTTTCAAAAAAACCCCCCCACTTTTTCCCCAGAAACAATTCCTCATTCATGTCAGATTGAGATGCCACAATTATCTGATACTATGGACCTAAGAGCATTTTTTGGTGTGTTTTCTAATATTTTGATCATGTTTACAAGATTTCCTTCCTCTTCAGCTGCCTCTAAAAGCTGCACCTGGTTCTGTTCCCCACCTGGCCAAGTTCAATAATTCTATTTCAGAGAGAATATTTCCACTTCAGAGGCTCTTACCAGGTTTAGATAATCCATCCCCCCATTTTCTATGGTGACATTCAGGTCCTGATCCACAAACTCCCTCTGCCCACACCAGAAGTTCAGGGGGGGTTTGACAAGGCGCCCGCTGCGAGTGTAGACGCTGCTCGAGTCGTTCCTGGGGCGGTGATTTGGGGTTACAACTGCAAGGGGAAAAAAAAAAGCCCAGACAAAAAAAGACTTTTGTCCCAAATATTGCATGGAAAATTCAGTTTGGTGGATTTCACGAGCAGAGGAATAATGCTGTGTTTAAGGTGGACAAGAAGGGAAATGTAAAACGTACCCAAAGTTGTTTTTTCGAAGCATTGTGATAGAAATAACGAGACAGAAGTAAGAATCTTCACAAATTATAAAATTTACTGTGGAGAACGTTTTACTTGTATTTTGTTTAGAAGGTTGTAAATACTGTGAAAGTCATTTGAGGAAGGACAATGATAAAGAAAAGTTATCACATGGAATAGCTGCTCACTGAGACAAATGAGAGTGAAAAATAAATGGAAGTGATGACAGGAAAACATAAAAGCTTTAATAGTGCCAGCAAGGAGATCTGATTACAGCAGAAACAAACAGCACAGCAGGGGCTGGGAAAGGCCCATTGGACAAAGACCCCAGAAAAGGTCTGAGTTAAACCCCAAAGCTGTCAGTGCCTGTGGCAAGGCAGAGACTGCACCCAAGGGCTGAGCCAAACCAGGGGGCTTTTACAGCCCCACAGCCACTTCCTGGAAACACAACCAACATGAGCAACCTTTCCACAACCCCCTCCAGCCACCCCTAAGTGCCTTTTCCAAAGGAAAGGATTGTTCAGTACTCACAGATGTTCTCATCACTCCCTGGTGATACCTTCCTGGTGGAGCTCCTCAGAGTGGGTTTCTTTGCACCCCTTGCTGAGCCTCCTGTGCTTTCCACCACGTAAGTTCCCCCCTCAGAGTCATTCTCCTCACTTTCTTCCACATCACTCTCTTGAATTCGTTCTTTCCTGATGGTTTGGAGTTTGAGACAAGAAATAACAACCGCTGAGGAAGCTGTTCTTTACCAAACAGTGAAAATGGGAAGGCCTGGATGGCAGGAGCCTGGGGGCCCAGCACAGCAGAGTGGCTTCATGCCCACATCTAAAACATTTCACACTCCTCTGGTGTAATATCCTTAAAAAAGCAAAGTCTCAATGAACACCCAGAACACTGCAATGAAAGAGAATCTCCAAAGACATTACCTCCTCCTCTCCTCAAGAAACTCCTCCACGTACTCCTTCCACCTTCTGGAGAATCCGAAGGTGAATCTCTTGATGAAGCGGTAGGGGAACCCTGAGGGGAGCACAGGGGCATTACCAGCAGCTCAGCAGGGCTGGCACTCCCTGGGGGACAAAAGAACCTCCCAGAACCTCTTAAACCCAAACAGACCCAGACAATTCCATCCAGCACACTCCAGTCACACTCAGGCCTAGGAAACCTCTGCAGCACTAGAGCCATGCTCTAAGCCAAGCCTTATGCTGCTGCTTTTCCTTCTCGGAATATTAAAATAGCAACAAATGCAAGTTCTTAGCAAAGGAAGCAATACAAATTTCAAGTCAGAGAGAGCAGCCAGATCAGGTATTGATCCCAGTGCTGCAAGTGAGAAGGAAACACTGAAGCCACAGGCACATATTTGAGCCTGAAAGAGCCAACAGTGAAGGTGTGTTGGGTAAAAAATGGTGTAGCACGTGTGGGGCACCCCTGAGTTAGGGGAAGTGATGCTGAGGGAATGGCTGCAGCTGGAAGGGAGGTGGCAGGTCAGGCTGGATCCCAGGGAAGGTTCTTCCCCCAGAGGGTGGAACAAGCCCTGGAAAAGCTCCCCAGGGAATGGGCACGGCCCCGAGGCTGCTCCAGGAGCGTTTGGGCAGCGCTGCCAGGGGTGCCCAGGCTGGGGTTGCTGGGGGCAGGGACAAGGGTGGGACTGGATGATCCCTGTGGGTCTCTTCCAGTCCAGGATATCCCACCTACACCACAGAGTATCTTTGTGCTGCCTGTGACAAGCAGCTCATTCCCAGCCAACATGCCAGAGAAGCACACGGAGCAGGAAAGAGAACAAATCCTCTATTTCCATCTGCATGGAAATCCCATTTCCTTCCATGCCCCACATGCTGCAAAGCGAGCTGAAACAATCTGTAATTTGTAAGGCACTCAGAATGAGCAGCTCACCTTCTTTCCTCATGGCAGCTGAGTCTATCTTGCCCTGCAGCAGGTAGACAGTGCCTGAGGAGGTTCTCACCTGGTTGTGGCTGATGCGCTCCGTGACAGCGCTGCTGTGCCACAGCAGCTGCCTCATGTCCCTGGCAAAAGACACAGCAGCAACCACAGAAATCACTTCCAGAAGGGATTCCAGCCTGGAATGCTGACACTGCATGAGGGACTGGTAGTGATCCCTGTTTGCTGAAGGATTCAGGTGCTGCTCTGGGTTTTCCTCCCTTAGCCTGGAACTGGCACAGCTCTGCCTCGCCTGGCACTGGGGCAGGGGACAAACTGAACATGTCACTGCTGCAGGTGTCACTCATGGGACAGCAGCTGCTCTGAAGGTACAGCAGCCCAGCCTGGATGGGCCTTGGAGCAGCCTGGGACAGTGGGAGGACAGTGGCCATGCCTGTGGCAGGGCTGGGGCTGCTTGGGCTTTAAGGTCCCTCCCAACCCAAACTGTCCAGAGCTATTTGGGATTTATTTCTCCGAAGCTTTCTGATTATCTGAGCACAGCACTCTGAAATGATTTCACCAGTAGTTCCCTGGATGCTGGCTCTGCCCCCCTTGCCCACACAAAGGAATTGTCTCTTCCTTGATAAAGCAGTTTAGGCTCTGCACCATTACCTGGTGTCTGCTGTCCATGGTTTACCTTGCATTTAAATAATAAACTGGTTCTTACTTCCTTTTCCCTTCCACACAGATTGCCATCATTCCACTCAGTACTTTAATCCTCCAGCTGCTCAAGCAGACACTTCTCTGTTCCAGAAAAAAAATAAAAAATCATTTAGAAGTATTTATTAGCCAGCATCTCTTCAGTGATCAGATTCAATAACAAAAACATCTCTTTCAGCATCTCCTAAGCTACAAATCTGGAATATTAGAGGATACCTGACCCTTGGCTCAGTCCTGAAAGTAACTTGGTTTAATTCAGGAAACACAGTGAACACTCCTGGCCAGGGTGAGGAAGAAGAGAACAAGTCCCTGGCAATCCCAGATTTCTCCAGGGAACAAGGGAAACCCAAGCCTTGGGCAGGTGTGCTTGTGCCAGGCTCCCAGGGAACCCCAGGGATACAGCACTGCTTTCCTAGGATTTATTCAGAAAGGGAGGAATGCTGCAGGCTGCCCAGTGCTCTGCTAGGGAAAGATTCAGCTCCAGTTAAATTGAACAGGAGTCTGGATGTTCCACAGGAAAGCCAAGCCCCACCAGCAGGGCACACTCCTGGATGGATTCATGCCCAGCTGGGAAAGGTCTCTCTTCCCTGGACCTCAGCAGGCAGCCAGGAGCTGGCAGGGCCATCATCACACCATGGTTTGTGCACACTAACCCAAAAGTGCTTCTTTTACACAAAAAACCCCAAACCCTGAACATCTGTCACCTCTGACTATGAAAAAAGAGAAACCCCTTGCATGGGAAATTTTACTGGTAAAATCTAATGGAATAACACTTTATTGTCCTCTGGGTGTTCCTTGCTTTGACAAGAATAACTTGAAGCTATCAGCCCAGAGGAATTTCTCCTTTTCCCTGAAGGATTATTGTCTCCCACCTCTTTGTGTGCTTTGACAGCAGGACATTTATCCAAAAGGACCTTGGGGTCTTCTGCCAGCTTCTGCTTCCTTACAATGTGGACTGGAGAGGAGAGCAGGATGCTGCAGGTCTCTGAGGGCGTTTTAGGATTAGTCTCTGGTGCCTTTTCCACTGCTGGAGCAGCTGTTTTTTTACTGGGCTGCAACTCTCTCCTGTCTTCATGAAGCTCTATACATTTTGCTTCTCCATCTCCCTGCCTTCCTTTTTCCCAAGGGGTGGAGTTTACTTGCACAGGAGTAGCCATTACACTTTGAGACATTTCTCCATCACCATCTACTTCTATAGATTCCACCAGGAACACATCCACATCATCCTTATCAGAGTCCACATCTGCTGCAGGCTCATCCCCTGGCTGCTCAGCACGAGCAGGCTGGACAGCAGCATTCTCTGCAGTTGTGGAGGGAGGAATATTCTGCCGAGTTTGGGCTGAAGGTGGGGTAGCTGCCCATTTAAAGGAAAAAAAAAAAAAGGAATAACAAAGAAATTAGGGATATTTAAGCACAGAACCAGGCTGCCTGGGGGAGTCCTTGTGCCAGGAGAGATTTCAAGCCCTGTGGATGTGGCACCTGGGGACATGGGGCAGTGCTGGGGGAAGAGCTGCTGGGCTCAGAGGTTTTCCTGAACCCAGCAGTGCCATGGGCCTGGGCTCAGAGGTTTTCCTGAACCCAGCAGTGCCATGGCTCTGGGCTCAGAGGCTTTCCTGAACCCAGCAGTGCCATGGCTCTGGGCTCAGAGGTTTTCCTGAACCCAGCAGTGCCATGGCTCTGGGCTCAGAGGCTTTCCTGAACCCAGCAGTGCCATGGCTCTGGGCTCAGAGGTTTTCCTGAACCCAGCAGTGCCATGGGCCTGGGCTCAGAGGTTTTCCTGAACCCAGCAGTGCCATGGCCCTGGGCTCAGAGGTTTTCCTGAACCCAGCAGTGCCATGGCTCTGGGCTCAGAGGTTTTCCTGAACCCAGCAGTGCCATGGCTCTGGGCTCAGAGGTTTTCCTGAACCCAGCAGTGCCATGGCTCTGGGCTCAGAGGCTTTCCTGAACCCAGCAGTGCCATGGCTCTGGGCTCAGAGGTTTTCCTGAACCCAGCAGTGCCATGGCTCTGGGCTCAGAGGCTTTCCTGAACCCAGCAGTGCCATGGGTCTCTGACAGGAGGAGGTTTGTGCTCTCCAGAGCAACCCCAGTACCTTTGTGCTGCTGCTGCAGATGCCACTTCACCCGCAGGAAGAATTTCTGGGGGGATTCCAGCACGGGAGGCTCTGCAGGGAGCACTGCCAGGGGCTCCATCCTGGGAGCCTGAGGCCGAACTGGCTCTGAAAAATAACCAGATGAAAAAACCCCAAAACCATCGTTCCATTTGGGGATGAAAAATATTTTCATGGGGGGTAGCAGTATGATTTTTTAACATGTTTTTTACTAAAAATAAAGCAAAGCAGAATCTCAGAATGGCTCGGGTAGGAAATCCCATCCCACCCCTGCATGGCAGGAACACCTCCCACTGTTCCAGGCTGCTCCTATGTCCAGCTTGGCCTGGAGCATCCCAGGGATCCAGGGGCAGCCACAGCTGCTCTGGGCACCTGTGCCAGGGCCTCTCCTCCCTGATTGTAAAAAAGGTCACATCCAGCTTGGTGTGAGCTGCAAACCTGCTGAGGGTGCATTGGATCTCACCATGTCATGGATAAAAATATTAAAGATAAAATACAGCAGGGAGAGCCCAGGAAAATGCCCCAGTGGGATTTCATAACCCCAAGCAAGGTTCCATGAACCTTTCTCTTCTCTGCACAGACTGTATGGAATAGTTACAGTAATTTTTGGTTTTTTTACTTATAAAGTGGTTTTGAAGGTGTTGCATGGGTCAAACCCACTCATGAACACAACAGAGGGAACAGCTGGAGCCAGACTGAGGCAGAAGGGGATGAAACACAAAGAGAGGGAATCCTCTACGATACAGAGCAGGGAAGAGACATGAGCACTGCTACAGACACATTTCAGCACTAAAATCCTCACCATCCAACTTTTTTGAATACCAGCCATTTGGGGTGCAACCATTTTCATAGAATCCCAGACTGGTTTGGGATGGAGAGGG
>VWYI01044735.1:413965-506220 GCA_013399455.1 Anthoscopus minutus | reverse complement strand
AAAAAGAAGAGCTTACCATAAAACCAAGAAACTCCAATTGCCTCCATCAGAACAGCAAACAATATGGAAGTCCCAGCTGCAAATGTGTCCAGAAGTGTGAGCACATAAATTCCACCCTGCAACAGGGAGTTAAAAGATGCAAAAAAGTGAAGTTACAAAGAGAATCATATCAGTAGTTTAGTATCCACTTAACAGAAATCTGCTTTACTTGAATCATTATCTTAACCCAAGTATTTTAATATGGATCTGATGCTGCAGACACAGGATCATATTTGCATACAAAATACTGGGATCAGACTTGCAGCTCTTCTGAAGAGGCTTCTTTTCACCCATGTCCTCACTTCACTGGGAAACAGAAACCTTAGCTTAGATTAATGACTTCTCTTGGCACTCCTGCTCAGTGGAAGTTTGGAGAAAAGATCAGCAGCTTGTAGGGCAGGGCCTGTCTGCACCAGTTAATGAAGAACTTCCCAAATTAATGGCAGGAACAGAGCACTCCAGGAGTTTCCATAGGCCAATATCAGTAGTTTCTTCCTCAGGCCACTTGTTCTGCAGGCCAGTGAATCTGCACTGTTGGTCTGATTACCCTTTTCCCCAACTGCCTGCATCTGTCTTGCCCACTGTTCCACCTAAGGCAGATGATGAAGAAGATGATGCTAATTCTGTCACCAGCACAGCAAGAAGCTGCTGTGCCCTCTTCAGTCTCTGGGCTGTGGTATTTGCAATCCTTTGTTCAGTGGAGACAGCCAACCTTGTCTTCCTTCACAACAGCACATTTTGTGCTTCATTGGTTCATGACTGAAAACTGGAAATGCACTTACTGAAGTCTTGTTTCACTGCTTTTTTTTTCGCTGAAATTTGATTACTTTTTGCCATGTTTTACAATGTGGTGTGTATTTGTGTAAATTGCTGCTCATTTTACTGAGTTTTGGCTGAAGAGGAATGGAAAACCATTAGGGCCAGATTTGTTTCAAAATGAACCCGGATAAAGTGTGTCAGGAAACTTTGTCACACATGTAACCATGTGAAGGAATTATTTTCTGTGTTTTTACCACCAATAGTATAAATGGCACTTGTTTTGTTTAAATCCGCAGGTGATTTTAGTCTCTGTAATCAGTTGCCTTTTATTTTTTTAAGGTTTTTTTTTTTTTCTGAAACATCTGTGCATATTTACAAAAATAGGGAGACCAGTACTTAGGCCTCATGTAGGTTTTTAATTCTGTGGGGACTTGTCCGGAAATGGAATGAACTTTGGTTGTTGTGTTAGAAAATGTTGCTTATTGAATGACATTTGAGTTTGACCTCTTGTTTTTTGCTCTACACCTGCTCTGAATTAATGCCTTTGCAATCAAACTTAGCAAAGTGAATTACTAATATAATTTTGAAAAAACCATGTTAGTTTCAGAAATGGCTGCTTTTGAAAATGCAGTCTTAAAAATTCAGGGCGCAAAATCAAAATTTCATGTGATGTTCTCACGAGGGTTTTCCTTTTTATTTTTTTATACATGAGAACTATTGTTCTTTAGTTACATAAACCAATACATTTGGACTGTTCTGGGCAGTTTTGTGAATTCCAGCTGGAGAGGTGAAATTTAGTCTAAACATGTGCCATTATTTAAAAGCTGGAGTTAGGTCGTTCTCTTGAATAGCTTTAGCTCACTTTGAGGCAGTGGAATTGCATCCACTGGCACCTGTTCAGGTTCTTAACACTGAATTTATTCTGATATTGTACTTCAGGAAGTTTATTCCAGTTGAAACTTTGAATAAACAGGAGCATGTTCAGTTTTTAGGTATCAATAGAAATACTATGGTATGAAAAGGATAGGCATTTTAAATGACATATCTGTTTTTAGAGTTGCAAATGTTCCTCAGTTTGAGGAAACTGGAGGGAAAATATTGGGGTATTTTAATTGAAAAACAACTTAGTTATTTATAAATGTATGCCATTTCAGCAATTGTAATAATAGATGTGGAAACCATTTCTAGGGATGGAGAGAGGTTCAGCACATCTGCTTTCATGGTGGTTTCCTCAAGTTTCAGCTGTTTTCTGACAGTTTTGGCATCTTCGTTAACTGGTCTCTCTGCTTTTTTTATGGTCAAAAAAAAGAAAATTATCTTCTGCCTAGAACACCATGATTCTCATTCCTTAATTAGCTGTAAAAAGCCAGAGTAGACAAAACATTCAGTCTGATGGTAGTGGTAAATACTGGTTAGTAAATGTTCAGGATAAGTTTTCTGTGTGCTCTATATGGTGTTAAAAGATGTCAGGATCTAGGTACATGAAGGAACACTAAGAAACAAGCTGGGGAGAGGAGATATTCTACACTCCTTCCATTAGAAGTGAGTATCTCTTAATTCAAGAAGAGAACAGCCAGATGATCTGGTCACTTGAAATTCTTAGCTCCTCACAGAGGAATAAGCACTCTACACAGTTCCATTTAATGTGACTAAAAAATCCAAACCCAAACCAAATCAAACAAAAAAACCAAACAATAAACAAACCTCAAACAAACACAAAAGAAAGCACACACAACCAAATAAACACAGCAGTAGCACAGAGAGTTCTTTGGAACAAAGACTTGTAGGCTTGGTTGATTGCAAGTGATCTTATGCCAAAAACCAGAGAAACTTCATATATGTAAGATTAAAAGTGATGTTCTGAATGGAAGTTTTTTAAGAACTAAAATTTATAATAAAAATAGTCATCTGAACCTATCCATATTCCACCTGAAAAGGTTAACAGCATTTTTAAGGTAACATTTTGATGGAAACTTTTGTTGTACTTACATTGGTAATGCAAAAAAGGGCAAGTAGGAAAGTGCCAAAAGAAACACCAAAGGTGAAGAGCTTTCTGTGCTGCTTCAGAAGGTGGAAATCGTCTGCCAAGCCAGTGATGACAGCCTCCATCCCACCCATCTGAGGAAGGGAAGGAAAAACTCTGGTTAAACTCTACTGACTGTTGGAAACACAGGCTGAGGAATGCAAAGCAGTTTGTGCAATTGATGCCCAACCACTCTGTGATTTCTGACATGCCAGCTGCAAGTCACTGGTGGTATGAGCCTTTGTTTTCTTCTGGCAAAGGACTGAGTCAGGGAACTGGACATCAAGAGGGGGGGTTGTTGCCTCCATAGCTGAGGGATCTGCTGGTTCAACAGAACAATAAATAGACAGTACTTTGGGGAAAATAATATACATTTTAATATATTCTGGAGGAAAAGCTGTGAGCTCAAGTAACTAAGCTCCTTAAGATATTTCTTAAATAAAGACAGGCACGACAAGCACCTAAAGGAAATACACTGAACAAAGATTCACATTAGCCATTGATTATTGAAAGCCAGTTTGACCCTTTACAGCCTTTACAGGTTTGGAAGAACTACAACAAAAGAAACTTGATGGAATTTTTTGTTTTGTTGACAACATGAAAGAATTTTACTTTGTTCTCTGGAAGTTAATGAGGAACATTAGCCATTGTTTTGCAATACAGGAAAGGTACTTTCCAAGATTTCATTTAAATTGTTGGATTATGTAGGTAGTTATGAATCTTAATTTCTTTCCATTAATGAAAACATTTTGCCCGCACTCCAACAATGAAAATTAATTTCAATATTTTATCATAGTAAACAATTTTTAAAAATATTTTGGCGAGGCTTAATTCTATGATTTTTGTGATGCTAAGAGACCATGGCAAGACCTGGTGTGCTTGGTGCAATACAATAGTCAGTTAGCAGGTGCTGAAATAACCTGTCCCTTTCCTACAAGCCTTTGAGTAAAATATTCCTGGTTGAAGTCAGTAACAGAGAATTATCACCATAATAAGTAGTGAAGGACCTGAATTGTCTTTAGGAAATTATGACAAATCTCGAGTTAGTAAATCCTTCTCCTTTTAAAGGAAAGAACTAAACTTGGCCATTGTTCACTAGTTCACTGAATTTTAATTAGCTCCAGGAGAAAACACTTTTCTCCATTTGTAGGAAAATTGTGTTCTGCAATCTAAAGCCTCTTGTCTTTGTCACTTCTATGTTTCTTTACATTGCCCTACATTTTCTGCTGTTCCAAACTTAATTGTTTTGGATCTAGATACTTCTAATCATGAATTTTCTTCATCTTCTTCATTCTGCCCTTTTCCTACTGGTCATTCATGTCTTTTCACTGTGCTAAACCCTTCATTTCAATCCTTCATATTTGCTTATGGTTGAAAAATGGCAAAGCTACAATCCCAGATATAATCTTCCCTCAAACTTTTGTCTAAGGATCCAGATCTTAGTCTATAAAGATAAACTTCATTGGACCTCAGCTGGAATCCAAAAATCCAAACACTTTGGAAATATTTAGACCTGAATCTGACCTTTACAGCTCAGCCTTTACTCCACAAGATCTCATACAGCTATTTGCCAATGACTAGCAAAGCTTCTTGCTGCAACCCCATTTTTTTTTTAGTTTTGCTCTTTTCCATGTCTATTCATTCTTTCCGTTTCTTGTCCTTGAAAATGAATGGAGTTGTAAGCAATGGAAACACTGTATTTTATCATTTCCAGCAAGAAATTCCTAGATCAGCTTTGTACATCCTGAACTTCAGAAGAGACTTCCATGCTTTGGAATACTAAGAAACCCCTAACCTAAGTTTGTTCATGGTTCACTATTCCCTAAAGACCCTACTTGGTTTTCCAGAAATTTATCAACCTTTAAGCTAAGTATGACAGGATGTCTTGAGGCCTCTTTGATAGAACAAAGCAATATGAAAGTTGTTTGGGGCCTTGGAATATTCTTTGGGAATATTTCCTGGGATGAAGTTTCTGTGATCCTGAGTATCATGGTGTTGTAAAACTCATCATGTTAAAGAGCAAATACAATTGTTAGACTAGACATTTTACAGCAAGATCACAAGAAAATGAAACCACTGTGGAAATATTCTGGTGTGCTTTTTAGATTGTGATTAAATTTACAGGAAATTCTGTATCATGGCTTGTAGAAAAACAATGGGAGTACCTTGAGACATTATCTGTCTTGAGCAGAGCAGTGGATTTCAGCACATATAATAATCCCTTCTAGAAACCACTCTACTCAATGTCTTACTTGTGTTTTGTAAGCAGGGGTCCAAAACCTTTTTTCAGGTTCACAGTAGTAATAGTTAATGGCAGCATCATACCGTTAAATAGTAATAGCTATTAAATAGTTTAAATAGTTTAAATAGGAATAACTAAGGGGTCATACTTTTAAATAGTAATAACTGTTGATGAGCAGCCTCTCTGTAAAGTCATAAAAAAGTAGAAGGGTGGAAATATTCACTGGCTTGTTAAAGATTTAATCTTTTCCTAAACCTCTTAATGACGGTGAATCTTTATAATACAGCGAGTAATAGTATTGCTATGTTTTCTGTTACTGTGAAAACAGATTTAGGAAATGTACAGAATGTTTACTTGAAATTTAACCCCCTGCTTAAGGCTGATGCCTCTCAACTTACAAAATATGATAGGAAAAAAACAATGTCAAGGTTAGAAGGCAAAAATACTCACAGAACTGTCAATGCCAAGAGTAAGGAGCATGATGAAGAACACCACAGCCCAAAATGTAGATCCTGAAAGAGTTGAAATTGCCTCTGGGTACAGGATGAAAACTAAACCAGCTCCTGGAATAGAAAAGGGGAAATGAAGGTGTCACTACATGATGTTTCTTATCTTCACAAAGGTGTTCATTTTAATAAGATAAATCATGACTAGGTTGGCTTTCATTTCAGTTCTTGTCATGCTCTGAGCACTGGTTAAAACAAAATTTGCATTATACACAATATATGTAAAATGCTTTATTTATTTATTCATGACAGTTTGGTATTAAAAAACCCCTATCCCATTGTTTTCCACTTTGAATAATATTTTATGGGATTTGCAACCTTCCTAGTTGTTTTTCAGCTATGTAGTGGAGAAGGAATTATTTGGATGTGGAGTCATCTGTCTGGCAAGAAAACTCTTGGATGTGGTAGGAGGTGGAGAAGCTGAGACCGTGTGTTCCCAGTGAAAGGACTATGGAGCTGAGCTCAGCAGAACCATCCAAACCAGCCACCTGTGGCACTGAACAGCAAAACTTTTGTAAGATACTGGTTAATTCCTGTTTGCTGAATGGGCAAATCCTGTTGGACAAAATGCTGGGGAGACTCAATTCAGTAGAGGTGAGGTGAATCAATACCATTTAGAGCTCACATTTCAACAAGGGATTTAAACACAGAGTTCTAGTTCCAAGTAAGTTGATTCAGTTTACTTTAATGAGATTTTTCACACACTTGTTGGAAACAAATATAACCACATTTGCAAAGAAATGATGGGGAAAAGGGAGTCAATTCATACAGAATTAATTTCCTACCTTCAGTAGCTACATCCTCAATTTTAACTTTGTGCTCATGAGCCATGTAGCCCAATATGGAGAAAATTGCAAATCCTGAGATGAAGCTTGTGACACAGTTAATGGTGCTAGTCAGCAAAGCATCCCTAAACATGGAAAGAAAAACAGCCCAGTGAGAAAAACCTTTAAGAACTAGATGGGGATTTTCTTTAACATTTTTCCCCACATCCTTCAGTTCACAATGCGTTTATAATACATGTACTTTCTGACTGTAAATTTGATTGGAAAAGCGATGCTTGTTTTCATTCTAAAATATAATGTTAACAAAACATCTAAATGTTGGAATTTCTTAGAAGATGCGGTGTGATTCTGGTTGAATTTCCATGGTGGTGATTCAGCAAAACACTTACAAACTGACTTGATTTAAGGTGCATTCCTAAACATTTTAAATGTAAAATATCAGAAATATAATCTCAAAGCACAGAAACCCTTCTGGAAGATGGAATCTTTCTGCTTTTAGCTCCTGCACCAATAAGATTTCATCCTGTGTTCACTGTTGCGCTTAATGGTACTTTTGAAAGGCAAACACCAGCACAGTTTACACAGCTGTCTAAAGTCCAAATTTAATCCCATTCTGCTTTGGAGAGCAGCAGATATCTTGGCAAGTTCCTGTTACTAAAATTTCAGTAAGGAAGACTGTTTCAAGATTTGGGTTGGTTACTATGCCTACACAAAATATCATTAATATATGACTGAAGAGAAGAAGATAGCTTAAAACTTATTTCAGCTGCAGTCAGAATAAATAGTATAATTTTGCAGGAGTAATGGAAGAATAGGCTCTTACCTGTAGCAGTTGTTGTCAAACTTATTGTAACTGGCAAATGCAATTAGAACTCCAAACCCAGCTCCTAAGGAGTAAAATATCTGAGTAGCTGCATCAATCCATACCTGCATAATGACACCAATATTGCCAGTGTCAGCTCAGTCCACAAGGATACAGTAGGAGAAATCAAGACAGCCAGCTTTTGGGAAACAACTGGCATTGATGCTAACAGGAGTGTAAGTGTCACATGGAGCTGGTCTGGAACCTGACCTGAGGTGGTGAGGCTGGAGCAGGGGGCAGGTCCTGAGAGCACACTCACACTGCTGGTACTTCTGACATGTTACCCAGCTCTGAAATGACTGCAGGGTTTTTCTCCCCTGAAATGACTGCAGGGTTTTTCTCCCGGGTGACAGAAATACACTTCCAACAGTTCTCGTTCCAAGTTAGTTTGGAATGTACAACCAGAAAACTAAAAATAGTTAATGGGTCAAGAGTTATAGGACATTTTCTTTCCCATGCTAGAGCTTCCTTTGTGTGACTGTTAGTGCACTCTACATGGTATTTTCTTGATTCAGGAGCTGAAGCATGACTGATGTGCTGTGAACAGAACCATGCAGATCTATCTCTCAACTTTCTCACTTAGCTGGAGAAAGTTATTTCTGTGATAGTCGTTAAATTTCAGTTTAGATGCAGCTTGATCATTTTAAGGCTTGTCCACCAGGGAAAACATTTTAAAAGCTACAATTTTTTCGAAAGTGTCCCTGCTACCAATATCCATTCATCCAGTCAGGAACAATGCCACAGTTCTGGTTCCCTGAATCAGAAACCTGAGAATAGCCTTGCTTAATGAGGGTTTCCCCTTTTCTGTTCTTACACAGATATTTTTAAATGAGCATCTTCAACAGAAGCAGTGAAGCCAGTGGTGTGAAAAATACTCAACATTACTCAAAAAGAGATTTGCAATGTTTGATTAAATCTGCCAAGAACTCCGAAGGAACTATGAAAAGCACTGGATTTCATCATTCATCCATCTCTACAAAATCAGATCTAATACATCTATTCAGCAGTGACTTTTTAACAGATCTAAGCAGCTTATGAGCTCCATCTGCATTGGGAATTTAGTGCTACACTTTTATATTTGGCCTAGTGGAAAGGAACAAAGTGCCTTATCCTTTGCTGACATGATATATGAAAGCACTTAGGCTGGTGATCTCTTCTCAACATAAGTGATAGATGCTTTCAACTGCTGCCTGATGGACACTGTGAACCACTTATGAGTTTGTAGAAAAACTTCATTTTATGAACTGTGGAGAGTCGATTACTTGAAAAATAACATGAAGAGCAGTTTATAGGGTGTTTATTGCTAGCCAGTGGATGGGAGGATGTGATTTTTCTCAAACTGTAGTTCATGCAGGGTTTTTAGGTATCATGGATTTCTTTCAATGAATAGCAAAACAATCCTGTAACCTTAATTCCTTACTCATTTTTTTTATCTACCAGTTACATCTTAATATTGTATTTTCACACAACGATTGAGATCATATTGGGTTGTACTCTCTGAAAAGCATTTATGTGGATAAGAATGCAGAAGGAGGGATGCAAATTCTCCTATGTTTGTTCTTGTTTTTTGAAAAATTCAGATAACTTTTGTTAGCAAAATTCCTGAAAATTTTCAACATCAATTTTGTTAAACTCTAACCATATTTGCACTCTGCCACCATAAGACATTTGTTTTTAGCAGTTCTGTGTCTCTTGTATCTTGCCAGTGCAGCTGTATTCACCCTTTCTCACTATTCCAGCACCCTGAAGCATGTGCTTAAGTCCTGTTGACTCAAGTAGGAGATTAACACCTGCTGCCTCCCAAAGGATTTAAGCACATGCTGAAGTATCTATTGAGTAAGAGTCTTGGCTCGGAGTAGCCGATTAGGAAACAAATCGAGAAGATCAATGTGAAGGGAAAGAAGAGCAGAAACCAGAAATTCCTTCACAATTAAGATTGAATGCAAAAAATTCTGTTTGTTCTAACCAAACAGAATGTAAGACAGCAGGGCTCGTTCTGCAGTTCACACTCGTATTTCTCATTTTCATGGCTTCTGATTAATGCCTGATATATGTTATAATAGGATAGTTTTTATATGTATTAAAAACAAACAAATAGGAACATTTTACAGTAGCCAGTCATCAGTCTTTCCATCCTTCTCCAGTTTATGCTGTTGTAACTTTTGTGCATATTTTGTGCAGTGCAGTTTGTGGCTCCACAAAACGAGGCACACCTTGATAGTGGTCAGGGTGCTCTTAAGGGCTTTTGGAAGAGCATTGGCAGGGCCCTCTGTGGGTCATGAATGTTTGTGACTTAGGATGTTTCTTTGTTAGATTCTTCATTTGGGAGAAATAAAAAAAAAATCATATATCACATCCAGGGATGCATGGACATAGAAATGAAGCGGGATTTTATTCTTTGGAGCCTGAGGACAAAGATTAAACACACAAGGCTATTGCAGCAGCAGGGATGCCAGTCTCCAAGAGGGGAAGGGCTGACATGACAAAGCAGTTAGTGCCACTTTTCAGCATAAGTGATCTTTAGTCTCTTATCATTCTAGTGTAACATTTTGTGGTTGTCTGAAAAATTGAGTCTTAGATGCAAATAACTTTAGGGTCATCTAAATAGCAGCTGCAGAAATATTAAGCCAAGGAAGAGCAGCACACAGAATGTCCTTCCAGAAGCAGAAGGCAGATATGATTATGGAGGACTGGTACAGCTAGTAGAGCTCCACAGACATCTAGATGAAATGGTGGTGTTTATTTCCAAACAGCACTTAAAATGTATAAGAAAAATATAAGCTTTGTTCATCTTTGCATCTTTGTATTTATGTGTATGCATAAATGTGAGTTACTGGGTTGGCTACTGCCTTGTGACAAAGGGGGATGAAAATCCCATGTTTGAAGTTTGATTGGATTATTCCAAAATAGACATGGGGTCTGGGTCTGTTTTTGAAGAAATGCTTGTTTTCAAATTTAGCAGTAAAAAGCCAGGGATGTATTTTGTGACTAAGAATATAAAAAATATGTCTGTATTGTAACACTTGAGGTCTTTTTTAATTATTCAGGAAAAATCAAGATAGGATTCATAGGAAAGATACAGTGCAATTATAGACAGACTGCAAATATTTCTGAAAGCTGCAATTTTTCAAGATAATGTATTTCCTTCTAATAAGAGGATTTATCTTTTCAGATTTATAACCTTTTGAATGGCCTTGTGACCCATCCATAGAGATACTATTGTCCAATAAATGATTTATGCTATTTTTAGGACAGTAGAGGGGTAAAATATCTCTGTAGTCTTTGTTCTCTGTAGGTGTGAAATGCTGCTAATTTCATGTATTATGACTATATGTGTAGATTTTGCTTTACAATGTATGAAATAAGTCTTAGTTCCAAGTTACTCCACCAACTGGGTTGGTTTGGATGTGTTCAATGCTACAGTGAAATGTATGTTACTTTCAATAGCAAGATAAGAACATCATACTTTTGAAAATCTTATTTGTATGAAGGACCATGATTTGACTAGGTGAGTTAGTCCTGACTTTATGTGTTTAGCAAGGTTTGCAAAGGCCAGTATTTTTGTTTTCTAGGCTAATATTTAAGCTAGCAATTCAGAAAACAAGATTTTCTTCTTGAGGGATTTCTTAGCCTTCTGAAAACTAAGTTTTTGCATGACTCCAATTTCCTTTATAAAGGATTTTGCAGTTTACTGGGTGCACAGTCAAAGCATGGACTTTTTTAGGGGTCTGCCACACCTGTTAAGTGCCTTCACACAGGTGTTTTGTGATCTGAATTGTTTGGGCTCATTGTGAGACTGTCCTGTTTTGGAGAGAATTGGAAAGTTAAACTGTCAGAGAAAGAGGACCAGTCCTTAGGCAGAAGCAAAAGTATGGCTATTTAATTTCAGATGTTAGCTGTAATATTTTCAGTTTCAATAACAGGGACAACAGGTTTAATAATTGGGGTATGAGAACAGAAGGGTACACTTACTGTGGCTTCTTTCAATCTTCTGAAATCTATATGCAGGTATGCATTTATTCCATTGTATGCACCAGGCAGGGTTATTCCATGTATTAATAAGACTAATAATACAACATAAGGCAAAGTGGCTGTTATCCAAACAACCTGCAGACAACAGAGATGCCAAAGGTTAATCAGCTGTTACAGAAGATTTAAGAATATGTAATAAGTGCAGCTGGCATTTTCTTGGTTTAGTCCATTCAGTTCGATGGAGAAGCTCTTTTTAGGACATGAGGGAAAATGCTGTTACTTGTCATGAATTTTTTAATATATAAGTTTACAGATACCAGTAGGAGACAGTTTTGACAAACAGAAGACAGTGTCAGTGTGTGTTAGACTGCTGATTACTCCTCATTTCTATGTTGTTTACTAAAAAGAGCAGTCATTGCCTGACGTTAAGTGATACTTTCATGAAAATGTACAAAAAGCTCTCAGATGTATCCAACTCTAGAATTTCTGTTGAGGTATTTTCTGAGAGATGTAAAAGAGTGATTTTCAATGACTTTAATCAGATATCTCTCTTGACATGGCATTTTATATAATAAAACCAAAGCCTCTCATATTGTTGAAACATTAGTACATTTGGCTAAGCAGAAGATGCACATTTAAGCCAATTTTGAGCACTTAAAAATATTTTCTGGATGAAACCACCAATGTTGAATCGAAAATACATTAATAAAATTTTCAGTTGCAATACCACACAAGAAATGTGATCGTTTGGTCCCTGAGGATGCCTCAAAATCAGTGATTTATTTTCTTGCTTTCTACAGTTCAGAGACTTCTTAAAGTAAACAAAGAATGCAGTCAGGATAGAAGGACAATATTAGCTCTACCTTTCCTGAAGTCTTCACGCCTTTCCACAGACTAAAGAAAAGAATGATTACCACCACCAAGAGGCAGAGGGAAAGTTGCCAGCGAGGCAAGCCAAGGTCGTGGATTCCACGGCTTTCGTGCAGGTGCAGAACTCCTCGCCTACACACCAGATATACAGAAACAAAGCAAAGTCACTGGGGGAAAAAGGCTTTTGCACTCATGATGTGGGCAGCAGGAATGAGTGCTTCACCACAGCAGCAGAAGCTCTGCTGGCATCACTGGCAGTCAGTGAAGGTGCTTTGTGAAGCCTCTGTTCTCTGTCAACTCCTTCAAATTATGTTCAAAGAATGTCTTAAGTAAAAGTTTCTGAAAGCAACTCTTGCCTCATAAGGAGGAGATGTTTGTCCAATTCTGCTGAGAAAATAGACTCTCAGAATTCAAATGAGTCAAAAAGAAAAGAAAAAACCATTAGCAGTAAGACAACTAGAATTAGTGTTTTGCTTGCAGATTATTGAAAAAAGAATGAAAGTAGATGAGAAATACATGCAAAAAAGAGAAGAGAATGTTATGGGGGAAAGACTGAGAATAAACATTAACAGATAGAGCTGACAGTAGAACAAGGATCTATTTTATTATGCTGGACAAAATGCAAGAGAAACAAATAAATTGTTTAAGCTTTCTGATATTCTAGTCAGAGCTCCAGAAATATTTAATTAAAACAGCACTAAGAATCAAACTACATGCACCAGAAATCAGGGATTTGTGCAAAGGGCCTTGGTTTATGCTAAGACTGCATCCCATGTAAGGGAGTATAAATTACATTTGAGATTGTACATCTGGGTTCCAAGAGTCTGCCAACCTATCTGCAGGAGGGGCAGGAACGTGAAGGGCTCTCAGCTTGAAGCTGCATTCAGACATTTTGATTCCTCCCAAGTGAAATTTCTTCTCATTCTGTCCTTCCCTGTGCTCTCAGCTGGGAAGATTCTCCCAGTCACCCAAGAACTCTGGCTCCAGTTCCTGCCATTCACCACATTCAGCTAAAGGGAAATAGTTAATCTCCACTGAAATCTGCAAACAGTGATTTGTTTGTTAGTACCACTGACTCTGTTTAGTCTTTGTGCAGCACTTGGGTCCCCTTTAATTTGGCATCAGACCCCAAACAGCCAACAGGCAGCTCAGCTGCTTGGTACTCACACATAAACCCTACTGAAATCAAATTATTGAGGGGGTAGTGGGGCAGCTGCTCAGTAGGACTCAGTAAATGGAGGACCCAGTCAGAGTTTTAATAACAGGAAATGTTGGAACCAATAAATTCTTATCTGTGTCTTGGTTTTGCCATCTGTAAAATAAGGATTATTATAAATGTGTGCTTTATCCCTACTCAGTAATTCAGAACATATTTGTTAAAGAAGTGGTGAATATTTACACATAAACAGGGAACCAAACCGGGAGAAAAGAAATGCCAGGACAAAGAAAATTACTCTGTATCATTTTCACTCCAATACATTTAAGCTATAACTAGAAAACAAGACTGAAGATTTTTAGGTGTAGAATTCTTTGGATGTTTTTGTCAGACTGTTACTTTCTAGGCAGCTTTATGCATTATTCATCCCTGGACTGATTTATGGGATTTTCTTTTAGAAATTCAGAAAATTTTGTAGAAATAGGTCAAGTTTAAGGTCTTGGAGTAGGCTTCATTTTTTCAATCCAAAATCAATCGTAATTTTCATTTTTGGTCCAAATATGTTTACACAGCTCTATAGGCTCATTCTTTCTTGTTTTATTAGAGGCAAAAGTTACTTGTCTAATTTTGATGTGCTCAATAGAAGGGTGTCATTTATATAAATGTTAGATGCGTTACATCAGATTGATTCAGAATTCAAAAATGTCATCACTTGTCAAAAAAATTAGTATGTTAACTAACAAATGCTAATGTATTAAGTTAATTGTTAGTTAATGTATTAAGCACTTCTAGGAACATCTAACTACTTCTAAAAGCTAGTAGCCACATTTATGAAATCAAACCCAAATAGCTTGCATAAACTAAGAGTCAGCAAAACGGATAAGGTATAAATAGACATAGTCCTGGTGTCCCAAGCTATATTCCCTATTCTGGTAGTTAGACTATGTTTTATGATTTAAAACTTAATGCAAATTATAGATTGAAGATGCTAAAAGAATTGTCAGTGTATACAATGTGCAATCTACAGAAATTAAATTGCATACTCAATTTAGAAGGCAATTTGAAGCATTATAATTGTGCTCAATTAGAAAGCTCTTCTACATGCATCTTCTGTGTTATATATTTGGGTAACCATAGTTCAGTCATCATTACTGCCAGGTTCCTTCAGAGCATGGAATGTGGTTTTCCTTTACCTGTGTAAGGATATCTGCATCAAGCTGATGTGGACACAGCCCTTTCTGCAGAGTTTGCCAGGCTCCATGTACTTTTATTTCACAAAGTAGCACTACTTACATTCAGCTGTATTTTCCATGGCAGTTTGTGTCCACACAGCAGAATGAGGCAGGGTTGTGGTACAAAACCTGTAGCCCTGAGCTGGCTCCATGCAGGCTGGACACCAGGGTCCCCTCACTGTAGGTCAGTGCTGGGTGCAGTCAGGGAGAGCAGAATGGCTCCACAGGCAGGGCCACAGGGGTAGCCTGGCTCAGGCCCAGCTCTGCCACACCCAGGGCTGCTCTCTGGGCTGCTTGGGTGTCTCTGGATGCTTTGTAAAGAGCTCTGAGCAGGCCCAGCTGCAATGCTGAAGGATACCCTGGCTCTGGGACAGCACAGAGCACAGGACAGCAGCTGAGCCATCGGAGGGACAGTGCTCCTGCCCTGCGTGCCTCATGCCCACCCTGAGGGCTGGGCACAACCCGGGGGGATGCCAGGGGGATGCAGCAGCATCTGGGTTTTTCTCTAGATATTTCAGCTCCCTCTTGTGTTGGGAGAATGGAGCTGTGTAATGGACTGCAAGAAAGATTTTGGGAATTGCATGATTTACCAGTGGCACCCTGACTGGCATACAGTAAGTTATCATTTGTATTTAATCACAAAATATACTGGGTTGGAAGGGACCCTCAAGGATCATTGAATTACATCTGCATAGGACCTCTCTAAGAAATGTCCACATGTCACATGCCTGAGAGCATTATCCAAACACTTCTTGTCCTCTGCCAGGCTTGGGGCTGTGACCAACTCCTTGGGGAGCCGGTGCCTGTGGCCAGCTACCCTCTGGGTGAAGAACCTTTTCCTGATATCCAACATAAACCTCCCCTGACACAACTTCAGGCCATTGCCTCAGGTCTTGTCACTGGGTCACCAAAAAGAAGAGATCAGTGCCTGCCCCTCCTGTTCCCCTCACGAGGAGCTTGTAACTGCAGTGAGGTCTCCTCAGTCTCCTCTGTTCCAGGCTGAACAGACCAAGTGACCTCAGCTGTTCCTCACACAGCTTCCCCTTAAAGCCCTCCACCATCTTCACAGCCTTCCTTCAGACGCTCTATAACATCTATAACCTTATTTATATTGTGGTGCCCAAACCTCTCCCAGCACTGGAGGTGAGGCCAGTGCAGAGCAGGACAATCCCCTCCCTTTCCAGCTGGCCCTGATGGCACGAGGCCCCCCAGGACAGGGCTGGCCATCAGCCAGGCCTCCCAGGTCTCCTTCCAGAGCACTGCTTCCCAGCACCTCATTCCCTGTCTGTCTGTACAGCTAGGGCTGCTCCATTGAAATTTCTTTTTGAATCACAATAATACAGAGAATTTTTATCTCAATGCACTGAAAACTTTATTCTCCCACTAACTTAGCGGTTCTGACCTTCTCTACTGCTTTGCCCCACTTTGTGACTCTCCAAAAATTTGCTGTTTCAGAAAAGCTGAATGGAAAGACCAGATGTGATTAACAGAATATGAGGCTATCCACGCTCATTAATTCTTGTTGCCTGATTCAATCATTTATAGGCAGACTTGCTTATACTGATTTTTGAAGTGGGTTTTTTTCTCTTTTGGGAGAAATTGCTTCACAACTGTTTAATGGGGACAAGTTCCTGCATCACAGCATTGATCACTCCACTTGCTGTGATACTGCACTATGTGGACTGTTTGCCTGGGCTGGCATTTGCAGTGAAGACTTTTACCCTAAAGCCTACTAGTCTATAAAAGTAACCTTTATTATATAGGGTGAGGGGTTTTTTCAGGATGTTCTTGGTTTACACACTTCTCATAAATTTCATAAACATCATGTTCATAAATATGACAAATGTAGACTGCTGTGACCGAATCTTGGTTTTATTCCTTGCTCTTAGGAAGGTTTTTGCAATTACTCACAGCTGGGTAGACTTGTGAATTCTGTGAATTTCCTTTACTGAATCTGGCATGAAAATTTCCCTGTAAAATTTCTCATGCAGAAAGAATGGATTACAGCCCCCAAAAAAGTACTGTCAGAGGGAAATAGCTGCAGCCTAATGTTTGTTGACATTTTCACTGTTTTTCTAAAAAATTGCCAAGATTTGTTTCTACAACAGATTGTGATTTTTTATAGGCACAGTACCTTGTGAGAAGAATAGTGCTTTTGTTCCTCCAAACTGATATTTTTAAATTGTCAGCATAAATGAAAGCAAAATGGTAACAGGCTTTTCCCAGACACAAGAATGGAGAGAACAAATATAAAGTATGCCTGTGTTCACATAAAATATTTAAATAGGAGCCATATGGAGTGGATAGGGAAACTTTATTTGTCATGTACGTCTGTTCTTCAAAAAAAAATGTTTTCTATTGAATTATTTTAACATATGAGGAAAGGATAGAAGATTTTTTTCATTTTCTATGTTTAATTCCAAACCATTGAAGAGGGTAGAAATTAAAGTAATGTGTGTCCCTAAAGAAATGTGGAGTTGACATTTTATTCCTAACTGAATTTCTTTTATGTCTGGCTATTACTTAGCAGAAATGCACCAGTTATTATCAGATTTTTAGCTTGGTTTGCCAACTTTACAGTGTACAAATACTTTATAGTTGATTTTGAACATCTCTAATGAAGTAGTATAGAGGTCCTGGTCCTTCCTGTTCCAAGAAGCTGTCCCCATGACATCAGTGCCTCCTCGGCCTCAATTAGGCCTCTGCAACTGAAACCAGACTAAGTAAAATGAAACTTTCTAGACGGCCTCAGTGTAAAAGAACTTCAGCCTTAACTTCTGCCCAGCTCTTGAGGCTTGAAAAAAGAAAGCCAAATATGTTCTTCAAGGTTCTCCTGTCATTGCTTTGGCATGGAATTTGCAACTTGTAATGATTTCTTCCAAGTCTGAGGTTCAGAGGTTGCTCTCTGCTTTTCCTCCTGGCCAGACAGATACTGGACAGCTGATAGATTTGGCCTAGATTACAAGTTTTCCCTTTCTCACTCAATATAAGTAGTGACAACCAGCATATTTCTGCTGAATTTGAGGTACCTTTCTTGTAGTATTTGATGAACTGTCACATCACAGCACTCCCACTTCCTCCTACAGTTTATTCCAGTGCTGCTGGAGATAGAGGCCATCAGCTCTGGAAGCTACAGGGCTTTAGGAAATAATCAACTCTAAATTGATGGTCAGACCATCTTGGTGCGAAGGAATTATGTCCCAAAAAGAAGTGTCTGTGTCTTTTCAGAATAATCATACCAGCTCTCTGCTTGAGACCTGTATTGGGAGTACCTCTTTTCAGTCACTCTCCAATTGCAAAATAAATGTTTGGTGTTTCTGGTCTCCCTGCTTCCCCCTCAGCCTGCCCATCAGAGACCAAAAGTTTGTGCGTGAGTGTTCTGATGCAACTACACAACCTAGAGAACCAAGTTTCCCATTTCCTTCTGTGACTCTGGCACAAAATTTGAATATTTATAATCAAAAGATTCAATCTCCTTGTTGCAAGAAGATCATGAGCATGAATTAGGTAATTTGGAAGAAGAATAGAAGATAGAAGAATGTTTTCTAATTCCATTTATTCGGTTGGATCTGAATATACTAAAGCTTTATACAAGTTTGGGTCGGCACCTGAGCTGTACAGCTGGACCTGATGAGCTCATCCAAATATAGGATAAATGAATTTAATGCCTCTTGTGGTTCCCTGTTTTTACAGCTGGGAACACAGATATTTAGAGTATTTTAGTTAAGTGGTTACCCTCTCATTTTTGCAATGTAATCTAGTTGCTAATAAGTACAGGGCCAAGTGACCTAATTACAGCCCAAAAATTCAGGGGTCAAAGCATAATGAAATGTAAAATTCCCTTTTCATTCTTACCTTCTGAACACTGCACCTTGAATCTACTTCATGATGAGGAAAGAATCATAATATTTCAAGCTTCAGTGTACAGACAATCATTAATTGAGCTGTTCCTCAAATCAGTGTAAGTAAATCAAAATGTCATGAACAGATTCTACCACAACCTCAGCCACTACAAAGTCAAAATTATTACTCAAGCATGATGTGATAACAGAAGTTGCACAGAACCATTTTAAATAACAAAAAGGCAAAGCAAGGATGTGGAGATTGCATTTTACTTTACTAAGACTTAAGCCTTTTATTGTAAGAGCAGTAGATTTCACAACTGTCACTATTTGCCATTTTAGTGAGGTCCTTTGAACTCAAGCCCCCATCTTGTTTTCAAAGCACTGAGCTTCGTTTACCCAAACCCCTGCCAGCAGTTTGTGTATCACTATTGATATTTCACTGCTCTGTCTTCTGAGAAGAAACAGCAGCTACAAATGTTAAAGAGCTATAAATAGAGACCCCAAGATCCCTGCTGGTTATTTATGTATTTATTTACAGTGTTTTCCCTCTGTTTCTACAGGGTTGGACTAACTTCTCAGCAGGTGTGTGCCCTAATAGCCTTCTGTTCTCAACACAGAAATATTAATTCATTATTCAGATTAATTCAACAGCTGATTCAATAGCATGATGCTCATCCCCTTTCTTTCTTCTAATTAAGTCCCATTTTCCCCACAAGTCCATAATGAAAATATTTATACAGAGATTGGTATCTTTGTTTTATAGTTCAGTTGTTAATTTATATACCTTTTGGGGTTAGATTCTAGCTGTTTGGTTTGAGTGTGCCTTTTCCTGTCTCAGCCAGTGTTGAACACTCTTTTGCTTAGGCACTGGCGCCTGTATTTCTATAACCTGGCTCTTTCCCCCTGCTCAATGTTTCATCTCACTTCATTGAACTACTGAAGCAGTGGAACAAACAGAGGTCTGCTGTTGCTCTGAAATATTTTGTGAGTAGAGAAACAGTCCAAATCTGTGAACAAATTATTATTTTAAAGCCTTAAACTAGCTCAGTTTGACATGCTGTCACCTCTGTCAGAATATTGCTGTGTTTCCTTGCCCTAGCAAAGCTGGTGCAAGCAAAAGTGGCACATAGAGAAGATTTGTGTCTTGTCCAATTCCATTTTGCTCAGTAGCAAGCTTTAGTACAGGAGAAACCAAAGATCACAGAGGCAAAAGTCTTAGACACCCAGAAATAGAGACCACACTACAGCTGTATTTTAACCCCAGTCTTCTGATGATCATTCTAGAGGCTGGATACAAATTATTTTACCTTCAAGAGGAAACTCCCTTAGACAAAGAATTTTGAATAAGTAACAAAGTCAGGTCAACACTTACTCATAAAATTCAGCTGCAGGAGTGAGCTTGTACTTGGAGTATTTAGTACCATTGCCAAGCACTGATGCATTGAAGAGTTTGGGATCTGTACAGTTTGGGCTGTTCCAGCTGTTGTGGCAGTTTGTCCAGGGGAGCTCAAATGTGAATGATGAAAATAGATAATACAGAGACCAAGCTATGATAGCATTGTAGTAGAAGCCCACGTAAACAGCTATGAGTATCACTGCATAGCCTACACCTAAAGAAAAAAGAAAACTAGATTATACATTGCATTTGACATGCAACAGTATACACAAACACTGCAGTTAAACTCAACCATAAATGATTGCAAATTCATTTTAGGTCTTCACACCAATAAAAAGGAATTTTTGACATTTGCATACACATATGCAGACAAAATGTACCTGACCTCTAAACAAAAAAAATACAGAAATGGTTCTGGAAAATGACTGGCTTTTATCAAATCTAGTTGTTTGTCAGAAAAAGAAATCAAGCAGAACAATGTCAAGATTTGTCCTTGTACAACTCCATTGCTGATTTGCTTCCAATGCAGAAGATTGCAAGCCCATGTTAGGAGTGAAACTCACTTCATCTTCATGACGTCAGGGACCTTGGCAACTTCTCTTGGAAAAGTAAAGCTCGACACTTAAATGAAGTTTCCCTATGCCTCACATTCCCACCCTGAGCTAGTTTGGAACAGATACTGATCCCTCTCTTGTTTCTTTCCCATTACTACTCTCTAGACTGCCTTCCATCAGTGTGTAACTGGCTCCAAATCATGCATGAAACAGCCTGAGGTCTCTAGGTGGTTTTTGGGCAAGTCAGTAAAACATAGTGAATATCAGCTTGGGACAAAACTGTGTGTGACATTCAACCCTTTTTACTGTCTCTCCAGGATTACAGAATTCAGAGTGTAAGCATTCTCTTTTGACTTTGAATATTTGCTTTGTATTTTTGTATATCATGCAGTGTGGCTGGAGGGTCTTTTTAGCAAGAGTGCCCCAGAAAGTGCATGTTCTCATGAAAATGGACATTTTCCAACAGTTTGGGAGTTTCCATGGACAGTTTCCAACACTTTGATACTAATGTTGGAGCCAAATAAAAGTTGGTTGGCAGAATTGTTCAGGAATCTTGCTTTGCCTTGACTTCAATCATTCTCTCTTTGCTGTGTGTGCAGCTTTGTTCTCTGAATCCTCCCTCAAAGTTTAGGTGCAGCATATAAAAGGAAGGGACTACAGTTATTTTATGAATGTCATCACTGTCACAGCAAATAAGTGTAAATTTTAGTTTTATTCAGTTTAAGTTTTTGCATCAGAGGCCAAGCAGTTGGAGGTTATTAGGCTTTCTCACTTTATAAAGAAAGGAAGTAGCAAACACTGTGAGTATTAATCCTGGTTTAAAATTTGCATGAGAACAGATGATGACCCTGAAGGAGTTGGCAGTTCAAAGACTGCTGTGTGTACAAAAGTTACTCTTTGCTCTGCAGGAGGCTTTTAATCCAGAAACCAGTTTGCTCATCCCTAACAACGGGGAGACAATTGTGAAAGTAAAGATGAAACAGTATTTTTAAATCCTGGGTACTTAACTGAATCTAGTACTTGAACACTCAAACTCTAGTGATACACCATGATCAACAGAATGGAGAGGAGGGAGGAATCCCCAAAAGAATGAACACTAAGTATGAATATATGAAATACTAAAATTAGATAATTGTTGCTTAAAAAAGTGTTCCTGAAATTCCTCCAGTCCAGGAGGACAATGAGAGATGTTTAATATCATGATTAAAAAAAACCTGGATGAAATGTATTTTAAATAGCTCTTCTCTGTGACCTTAAGAATGTTCAGGAATTTTCTCTTATGTTTCTGGGTTTTATTAAAAGTAATGCTGCACCACCCACAGTCTAAAATAGGCCCTGGAAAAAAAATGCAGAGATGAAAACAGACTATGTTACAAAGGTTACAGGGTATATTTGTAATTGCATATGTTGGGATAGCATCTCATTAAAATTAGACTGCTTAGAGTTCATAGCAATAATATTTATAGCTAAAATGAGAACTATAGTGCTGTTCATTTGGAGAAGCTGTTATAAATTTGTGTAGATTGTGTACTTTTCCTTTGAGTGAGAAGTTTGAGTTGTCCCAGAAACTACTCCAAAGCATTAGCAGTAAAATGTGTTTGCATGTTATCAGAGGTTTTAGTCAAAACTTTAAAAGTACTGAGTTTATACTGAGGTGTAAATATGTCTCAATGCTTATTATTATTTTTTGAGAATCAGATAACTTTATGCTGTTCTATAGTCTTGTCATAAGAAACTTTAAAATCAACAGTAATGAATGTTTAGTCCACCTTAAAAACACAGCTGGAATGTCAACAAGAATATACATGAAATAAGTTCTATTTTCCTTTCTCATAATCCTTTCAATCCTGAAGTCAACACAGAATACCTCTGAGCACAATGGGATTTGTCTCAAATGCTTTGAGATCCTGAAGGTCTAATTTTTGTATTTAGGTTTTTAAAATCCTCATTGTCAACCAAAGGTATATAAATAATACCAACAGGAATTTTTATTGAGCAAGGGAATTCAGGTTCCTGGGTTCTGGGATGAATTTTGTCCCCCAAGATGGGATTATAGAAAGGCTAAGTAAATCTATATGAATTAATTTGAAAATTTTCAGGCACATTATTTCATTAGCTCACTTATTTTTTGTTATATTGCTGATTTTGCTGTGAGTTTTGGGTTTGATTGGTAAAAACCCCCTTCACTTTTGTTATTGTGTGGCACTAGACTGCTTGGAGAGGAAAGCTGTATTTTGAGAAAGACTAACATTTACTCAGTGTAACCTATATCCAAGCAGAGGATCCATCAAGTCTGGATTGCTATTCTTAAGCTCCTCAGCTTTTGTCAGTCCCAGGATGAACATGATCTGAATTTTAAGGGTTCTGAGGTCACCTGAGCTTGCCTGGTTTAATTTCAGATATCTCTGAGTTGAAAAGGCTTTTGCATAAGATTTTAGATACAGTCTGGTATACATACAAAGGAACTTACATTTTTTCCTGGCAAGCAATGCTTAAAAAACTTCTTGAGGTTCCCTAACAAATGCTCATTTAACGTGCAGTACACATACAGCTTCTTTCACACATGGATCATTTCCTGATCAAAGCCAAACATCCTGAAGCACATTACCCATTTTTTCCTTGCAGAATGATGGAGTGTACAAACAACACCCCACAGCCTTTTATTGAGTGGTGCTAGAGAGTTAATCCTAGTGGATAACACTCAATAGTAATAGTGTTCAGATTTTAGTAAGTGTTTTTCATTGCTAAATATGAAAAACTCTTTACAAAGACTACCAGAATCATTGCTCCCACTTCACAGGCAGGAAAACTGAGGTACAGAGACAGCACAAAAAGCACTCCTGTGATATTACAAATCCAGTGGCTGAACCTACAGTCTTCACAATTCCATTTTAGTGTTGTAGCTACTGTGGTATGTTGGCTTCTGCAGAGAAAGCTCCATGCCCTGAATGGAGGAGTGGTTACCTTTGTCAGTGGGGAAGACAGGGTTGAACTAACCTGGATGGGATTTGATATTTCCAACATCTGGATTGGCAAAACCATCCCTCCACATGGAGATACCCTGTTCCTCCCACTCCCCAGTACACAGGGGAAAGGAAGGGCAGGCCTGAAATGCTCCTGCTCATTGCCCTCTGTTACACTCAGCCAAAAAACACCCTGAAGATGATTTCTGCGGCTTTTCCCATTTTGTGCTTCACCTTTGATAAGATAAAGACTTCTGATTTCAAGGGTTGGAAAAAGGTCACCAAATACCACATGGTCTGTGAAAGATGAGAAATCTTTAAGTTTGTGATCACACGTGTGTGGCACTCCCAGGTGCTGTTCAAGGGTGCAGAGGAACACTTACCTTTGAAAACTGGACAGATTTTCCACACAGTGGCAGCCCCTTCTCGGTTGTATTGTCCCAGTGCTAATTCCATATAGAACAGGGGCATTCCAGCAATGATTAAGAAGAGGATGTAGGGAATAAGAAAAGCACCTGAAAAGACAGTAAAGAGACATTGTAGTCTTTGTACTGGTTGTATTTTTCTTTCTCTGTTGCTTATTTCTACCAGCTAAAGACAAAAACACTGCTTTTGGGAAACAGGAAGTATCAGGAGGGAAGAACCCATGTATTCTCATCCCTTTTCTATATTTTTTAAAGGTCTCAAAGGCAGAATCCCTGAAAAAAGCTATAGGCCTTAACTCCTATTTTCGCTTAATGCTTCCCCTCTGCTTTTTGGCTTTAAAGCGAAAAAATGTGTCCCTGAAAATTAATCCCTAACTGAAGAAGAAAAAAGAAAAGGTGAGCACACTTGCATAGCTGAAATGGAAAGGGAAGATACACATTTTGTTAAGTTTTTTTGTGTTTAGTGTAGTATTTTCAGAAGGGAATATGGAACCAGTAATAGAAGAGAAAAAAGTGAAATCCTCTAAGTGCAGCTAAAACTTCCCTAAAAGTGAAATCCTGTAAGTGCAGCTAATTTTGTGAAATGTCTGCAGGAACCTCTGGCCTTGAAAATTAATTACTACCAATTAATTATACAGAATCTGGGCTTCCACAACATATTTTGGATTTTGCTATAATAACTTCCCTTGTTCTTATGAAATGGGTTAGACAACACACCCCTCTCCCACCTAGTGACGCTCATGGCCATTACTGTGGAGGATATGGAGGTTCCTGCTAGGCCCCAGTACAGCATCTTGATATTGCAGGAGGACAGTGCTGGGGCTGCTGGCACCTTCCTGGAACGCTTCACAAGGCTGAGCATTCTCCTTTGAGTTTGTAGTGTCACTGAGAAACTGTCACTTTGAAAAAATTCTGGTGTGTCAGCTACTACAGCATAACAAGTGTTACCAGCTGAAATACAAAAGGATCACCTAATGCAGAAGCTACCTGAGAATTCCATAGCTATTTTATATGATTTAGGTCACAGAGATATTACCCCAGTGCATGGCTACATGTGATAATATAAAGCAATTACAGATGGTGTCGTATTAAATAACTGTGGGCTCTGACAATTTCTCTGCTTTGTGGTACATGCAAAGGGCAGCTTTTATTATATTGTGCATCTTGCTTGGTCAAGAAGAGTTCAATTTATATTAAACTTGCTTGTATTAAAAACATTGTTGGATTGCTTTAATAACTAGAGAGCTGACAGAGTAATTACATACACTGAATAACTGGCTAATGTCCTTAGGAGTTACCTATGAAAATGAAACTCGATTGTGAATATCATGGTTCAATTTTTCAGCAAAAGGAAAAACAACAGTAGCTTGACTATTTCTCCTAATAGCAAGTAGTACAAACTTTTGCAAATCTTTAAAATCTGTTGTGCTGGTTTAGTAATTTGAAAACATCCTTTGTAAAAGGAATTAAGTTTGCATTGCTCCTAAATTTATACACTTGCAAGCAGTAAAAAGCTGAAAGCTTGACTGTAGCTTTTTTAAATGTGCCAGTAAGCAGAGTGAATTACACTTTTGAAAAGTATGTTTGAAACTATTGTTATGTTTTAAAAGTCTGAATAGTTGTTTCTTTGCCTTTTAAGCTTGTTTTCACAGATATTACTGGTGTAAGCTGCCTTGCATGACTGCTCAGAAAGGGAATTTTGACTATATACTGGAGAATAGAATGGAAAAACAAACTCTGCTCTCTTAGTCATACCACCAATCTACTTCTAAAAGTAACGTGCTGTAACATAATGGTAAGGAAAATATATTCAGTCATAAGTTTAGTCATTTGAAAGTTGAAACCTTGCAATGAAACAGAGACAAGGTATATCAACAGAAAGAAAAAATAGCTTAAACCTTTGAGAATGCATATTAAAAACTGAAATATATTGGTTATATCACTTTGGGGGCAAGAATCTTCTTCATGATGGAGTGTAATGTAAATGCAACTTGCATTTGCACAAGCTAATACAGTATCAGTGATACATGTTTTGGTAATATTTTAGTATTGTTTATAATCTGTTTTCTCTGATTGCCATGTTGAAGTGGTGTATGTTTGAATATTGTAAAGAAAATAAATTTATATTCAATAGATACTTAATACCCTTCAGTTCTGAGCTCTGTTCAATATTGAAACATACTCAGCAAAATCCATCTGGGATACTACATATTGCTTTCACTGTATCTAGTATCTGGAAACATTATTTTAGTTGGTTTTACTGTCAGATTTCCTGCAAGTGAGCTTTTGAAGTGCCACACTTGTCTTGCTTTGATCGTATTACAGTGTGTGGAGCTGACTCACAAACCTGGCTTGTATTTGGGAGGTATGGAGTTTGCAGGGAGTGATGTTTGATTAATGTCATGAGACTGTGGAAAACACGATGCCTATTCAGGGAAATTTGTATTTGAGAAGATTAATCCTGGAGATGTGTAGTGGACATACGTATTAAATGCTAGTTTAAAATACGCAGTTTTTGAGTATGACTAATACCAAGATGAACTGTGAAGTGTACTCTACTTAGGCATACTTGCTTAAGTGTCATCTGTTTGGCTGCGAGTCATTGCAGGCTTTAGTTAAAGGAGGTTTCTTTCTTTTTTTTCTTCCCCCGTCCTGCCCCCGCAAGGGATTAATAAGGTGTGGTGTAATTGTGTAATTTTCATCAAAGAGCAGTTATACAGTATGGCAGGGTTTCACAGCTGGGTTACTTTTTAGGTGCTAAGTGATTGAAGTATTTTGAAATTGAGATAAATACCAAAGTAAGGGTGCTTAGTCATATTAGTTTGACTTAATGTTTTGGAGTCTTCTGGAAATTTCTTGTTTAGCAGCTTCTAAAAAATAACAAAAAGTCAGGTACTTTTGTAAGTATCTTTATATTTGCTCTTATTTTCCTGGCCAACATCCAGAATCAACTTTCATGGAGTTCGCTCAACCCTTTCTGGGATCAAGGCTCCTTTGAAGAAAAATAAATGATGGTCAGAACATCATTCAAATTTCCACATGAAATAGAAATAGAATAGAATGCTCTTGCAAGCAAATGCTTGTAAACGGCCTATGTGTGAGAGCTGACCAGTGCCACTCTGGGCCTGCACAGGGGCTCTGCCTTAGGGCTGTGTAGGAGCAGTGTGCTATCAAGAGGTTTTGTCTGGAAAGTTTCTTACAGTCCAGTTTGTGTGCACATCCTGTGGCCAGGGAGGAGGCAAAGCACTCCTGCTGGGCCTCCTGCTTTAGATCCACTGGTGTGAGCTGAAGCATCAGCCCAGACTTCTCTGCAGCAGCTCTTGCTATCGATGCTATTAATGCCTACCCTGTCTAGGAAGTCAGAGCGTGGTAGGGAGGGCAGCACTAAGTGCCACGCCTGCCCGTGCCACTGCCCACAGAAACTGCAGTGCTTTATTTGCAAGAATCCAGTGTCACATTTGGATAGGCCAGACAGCTGAACTCTGAGGAAGCAGAGCTTGGCTAACACTTCAGACAAGCTTGCCAAGATCTACCTAGCTCAGTGAGCTGGGGGAACGCAGTCTGTGCAATCACTGCTTGGCAGTAACGCGCTGATAGCACTCGAGGGGATTCCACTCCCACACGGCCTGAGCACAGCTGCATCCCACAAGGCAACACTGGTTTCAGCAGTCCCTAATGGTTCCTAATTTCCCTCTACAGCTAAAAAGCTGAAGTCATTAACATCTGTAATACAGCTCTGGCACAAGAGCCATACTTGACTCTCCACTGAGTCACATGCAGCTCGAAAGCCACAGGTGGGCCTTGGACTGTTGTGAGCTGCTACATCTCTCTCCTGACAGATTTCACAAGATCCATACACGTCCCTTTAAGATATCGGTGCAAATATGAGGTTAAGACTGCCTTATGTCTCAGGCAAAATTAGGTTGGGTCAAACCCTCAGCTTTTACAAGAACCATCTATGTGAAACTTCAAGTGGAAACTTACACAGATTTTTTTGAAAAACTATTAAATTTAGTTAATGAAGGACAAAATACAAGACAGACTTCGCATTCCAGTGTTCAGAGCCAAAACAACTTCATTATTTTGGTATACCACACAGAGCGTTTCCTCTCTTCATCAGCATTCCCAGCATCCTAAGTAGTGGGAAGCAAAAGCTCTAAATATTCTTCTCAGTCCTACAAGGAGGTTTCATCTCACTTTTAAATCACAGAAAGAAAGGAGCATTAATTTACTAATGGTTGAAAAAGATAATTAAACAACTGTGGTTATCCTAAAAGGGTCTTTGATGCACATACAAGAAGTAGTCCAGGACAGGGGTAGTTGAAACAATTTTGAACTCTGTGCTTATTAGCCTTCTGCATTCATTACCATGGTTATTTCTAGTCAAAATGTTGTACTGGCAGGGGTGTCTGCTAAAACAACAAACTTTGAGCAAATATTGCAGTACATTTTCCAGTATTTGTGCAGGAAAAGTCTAAAAGCAGATATCTCCCAATGGTGAAGTGAAATACAAGCTAGTATCTCTATTAACAGTGATCAACACTGTTTTTTTTTCATTCAGAATAAATAGTACTCCAAACAATTGATAGAATGTAGTACATTTGCTTGGACAACAAGGAAAATGGGTGGAAACTCTGATCTGTGCAGTCTTTTGTGAATGAAAGATGAAGTCACTGATGCAGAGTTCTTGAAATCTAGATTGTACAAGATCACCATGGGTAGAAAACTAGGTAACTGGAAGGACAGGTGTTTCTAGTACATGGATGTTATCTGGCTCCTCAGCAGACAGGCCACCAAGCTTGCACAGCCTCTAAGGGCACCTCTGAAGGAGGGGAGCTGGAGCCTGCTGCTAACAACTGGGAAGAAGGGGTGGAACACTAAGACCTTACTGACCTGATATTAAAAGCAATGAGAGTCTGTGTGGTACAGCAAAGAGAAGTCAGAGCTACAAAGGAGCATGATGGAACCTCAGGTCAAAGACAAGATGATGATGATGATGATGATAACAGCAGCTGTATGATGATGTTGACAGCAGCTAGCGAGAGATTCTAACTGTAAAAACCACCATTTTCTGCAAAACAGATCACATGACATACTATAAAAATTTCAGCAGCACTTTACACATGTAAAATTCTCCAAGAATACAATAAAATCTTCCAAGTATGCAACCTTTTTAAGTGGAAAGTATTTCTGAATCATAAAACCAGTGGATCTATACCATGGTGAGTGGCATGTTTCTCTTGAAGCCTTTATATCCCTCTAACAAACTATTGCCAGATTTGAACTTATTTATATTACTACTCTCAATTTGGGCTCAGAACCTTCATTTTTTTTCAGAATTGCAATTTTTACAGCATTCCCTTCACTCAAAAGAAAGTGAAAACAAATAGTTTCCAGATATGGTTCAGTGCTGTTGGCTGAGGCCAGCTGAATCCTGAATTTTTTGTCTTGAGCTGTTAACCTGCTACTGCCTTAAAATGACTTGAAGTAACTTAAAGTGCGGTGTATTTATAAGCTGGTCACTGATTAGTAACAGAAAGGGTTACCTAGATCCTCCCCACACAAATCCAATCATCCTTTTGCCTTTTGTTTCAAGAGTCATGAGCTAAAGAAACCCATTAGTAGCTATTTTGAACAAATTAATGAGAGTTAAATATATCCAGCCACTCAGAGCTGCATGATTCATTCATAAACAACAGCTAAGTCATTGGCCAAGGTCCTATTTACATAAATTAATGAAACGATCACATTTACAACAATGTGTAGTTTAAAGATAATTGCAGGCACATACAAGAACAGGACTCTGGCCTGTGTTGTTTGGTAGGAAATTAATAAATTAATGAAGAGACATGGTGGGTATGGGAGAATGTAAATCAGGTTGCACTGATAGCTTTGAACGTTGTGCCTCTACAGCAGAGCTACCACTGGAGCTGGATCTTTCGTTTCTAGATCAATGCAATAAGGTGAGTTTTATCTGTAGTTTGCTAAGTGAATACTTGGAGTTTATAATACTACGAAATCAAATATAACATTCTCTTGCCTTTTTCTTTTTTAACTCTCTGGATGGTTTAAACAAGAAATGAGAGAGAGTAAGTGAGCTGGACTGTGGGGCCAGCATGTTGATTGTTCTGTTATTTATGCCACCCCTATTGCTAATGCTCAATAGGACAGGGGTTGTAGGAGTGGTAGTATCCTTTCATGGACAGATAACACAATTGGGAACAAACCAGAAAACTTTATAGTTCACAAGCTCTTCAGAAAGTTCTAGTCAGGGGAGATGTATAGTACTGGACTACTGGGTCAGCATGCAGATGTCTCCCCAGAGAACGCTGCTGCTTCAGAGCAGACATGACTGGAAGCTTAAGAGATATTAAATTAAGAGGGAAGGATACTATTCCAGTGTTTAGTTAAGAGGAATGTTCTACTTGTGTTTTTTTCTCCAACCTTGCAATTATTAGGGGTGACATGAGGATATATTCACCTGCAATTGCATATCAACAAAACCACCCAGGTAAGGTGTAGGCTGTACTTCAGATGTACAAGAGCAAGGTGCCTGTCAAAATGTACCCTGATTTATTGGTGGAAGAACATCCATGGCTAAAAATATTTTTGAATGAAGATATCAGAAGGTATTTTCTGTGAGCTTGTGGATCAAGATAAGCAGGTTTTCCTAGATTCCAGCACTAGATCCATTACAGCATAATGTCATGTGACAAGTTTTCCTTGAGCTGTTAAGGACTGAAAAGATATTTTCTGTGATATAAAGAACATCATCATATATACGAAAGGAAATACTTCTTCACCAGCTTAGCTGTCTCTTAAATGTAGGGAGAGTTGGTGCCAGGGAGATTTTGGCAACTACAGTTCTACTTTATTCAGATATAGACTGTTAGTCACAGTTTTCTCATCTTCTCAGAGAACTTGTATGTTCATTTGTGTTAGGTTTTTTTTCCTCAGTCAGCTGTGAACTAAAATCAATGTTTTCAAAATTCATGGATTAATCGGACTTTGACGCCAGAATGGTTTGTGAGATACTTTGATCTAACTTGCTGTCTAGCATAGACCAGAGTTTCACACAGAAAAACCTACAAATCTGATTGGAAGATACTAGACAGATCCTTTCCTTTTGTTTTTTCGGTGTTGCTTTGTATATTTTGTTGTTGTTGTTGTTTATGTTTTGCTTTCGAATAAAGTGTTTCAGCTGTTTGGTTTTTTTTGTTAATTTATAGAGACTGAACTAAACTAATTAATTACAGTGCAATAGTGATAGTGCTTTTCTGTTGGAATTGCCACCCTACAGGTATTTCTTGGTGCAGCATGCTCCTGCATTGGCAGGTTGAAGAGCTATGTAGACACTTTTGGTACCTACATAAGTTCTGATAACTGCTTTCTGAGCTGGGCTTTTAACACATCAGGAATACCAAGTTTATATCCCTGAAATTTTTTTCCACCTTAATAAAAAAGGATGAATCCTCCCTCTGGAGTTGAGCCCCTCATTTAGGCAGCATTGGTCCTTGCTTTCTCTTCTCTCTGGCATTCTCAGCATTGCCCGTGGGAGCTGCTCACTGTCCCTGTGCACTGCACCGCTGTACAGGAGGAGATTCTCCTCCCAGCGCTGGCAGGGCTGATCAGAGCCACAGCAGCAGCTGCACAGCAAGGCAAGGTGTGTGAAATGTGCTTTGTGCTGTGCATGGGCAATTCCTGGTTCTCAGCAATCTGGGATGGACAGTGTTGCTCTTAAAGCTGCTTTTCTTTTGCACGTTGTCAAAATAAAAACCAGCCTGCAGCCTCCAAGTTAAGCACCCTCTGGGGAGGATGCAGTACCCATTTTAGGCAGCATGAGATTCATAACTGTGCCAGGATAAAACAAAGTGTCCAAGATATATTAAATCAGCTCCAGACAAGTGCCAAGCAGCTTTCAAGAGGATTAATGTACAAATCAATAGGAGGTAAATGCCTTGAAATTCTGCTAAAGAAGAATCAAGCACAACAATCTGTGGTACTCTTAAAACTTGCCTTTCACTGTTTAGTGATCAATCCAATTCTAAGTTGTAACTTCAATTTTTGGACTCAAAGACTAAAGCAAAACATTCCTTTTCCTTCCAATCTTTATTAGAGATTCATTTTTATTAGTGTAATACTTTCTGTACTATTCTAATCTTTACAAACCCTTGCTTAACAGAATCCCCTAAATTCTTCCTCTCAGTAAAGGGTTATTTGTATTACAGAAGTGTGAGACACTCTATATTCTATATATTCTAGATGTTCCTATTTATAAGAATTCTAGTAAATCTAACCTTTACTCTCAGTCATTAGAAAGGAAGTTGTCTTTCTGATGCAGCTAAAGGAAGCAGAGTAACTGCACTGTAAACTACATATAATGCAGGCTGAAACAGGGCTTTAAAGCAGAAGGCAAAAAGTTATATACCTAACTAGAGCCATTCTCCATGTTTTCTTAAAAACCACTATGTGCAGTTTTCTGATATTTCTCATGCTTTCTAAACTATAAAACATCATAGTGTACAGACATCAGATATATTTGAAACTGATAGTATGTTATCTAGCCATAAAGAATATTTTCTTATAGAAGGCAAATGCTGTATCACTTTAATTTATTTCTAAACTTTAATGGCTGTGTGTGGTGCTATTAACACCACATATTGGCAAATTTACCTATTAACACCACCATATTGGCAAATTTACCATTGCAGTTGTGGCTACTATTTGCATAATTTCCTAGAAAAATTGAAAATCCTGTACTCTTATCAAAGATTATAGTTACTATTGGATTGTGCTAATATTTTGGAAGGCCTGGGCAATAGCAATTTCCAAGTGGGTGTGCCTTCTTTAGTGTGTACCTTTCTGTTAGCACTGAGCACAGGAATTTCACAAAAACTGTCACAGCATTCTTCACAGAAAACTTTTCCTTTTGGGAAAAATCTGTATTTGGCACAGGGTAGTGCTGTTAATATTCTGTGTGACAGCTGTTAGGCGGGGTATTCGAGAATTTGGGCATTGTGAGCACAAAGTGAAACTTCTCAGTATCATCCCTCCTGCAGCAGGAGGGCTGTGAGAACTCCTTCTCTTGACATCAGTTTGCTTCAAGGGAAAACTGAGTCTTATTTAGACCAGTATGAAATCACGAAAGTGCTGCACAAATCTACCTGTGCCAGCTAGCAACACCCTTCTTTCATTTTCCATCCTCCAACTACTCAGCTGCTTCTGTGGGAATTCATAGGACAAAAGTTTTTTCCAGCTAAGTTTGCAGCTTGAGCATTATGTTTGTTCTTAGTGGACTGTTTTCCTAGTAGGCTTCAAGCAATGTGATTTTCCCCTCAGTCCAAGCTGTCCAGTACATGCTTTGTCACTGTCACTCTGCACAGGACCTCCTAGCTTGAAATGCCATGGAAGAATGTGAAAATTACCCCAGGGCCCATCATAGCTCCCTGCCAAGATGCACCAGAGGCCTATTAACAGTTTGAAGCAAAATCCTTCTTGTTTCATCACAGTGCAAACTTTTGCTTGGGCAGATTTGGGGGGCACTTTTGTTCACTGATTACTCAGACCTCATGATAAATCAGTGTGGCCGAATCTGATGTTTTCAACTTGTCACACAGCAGGTTGTTGTTGTTGTTTTTTTTTAAATTTCCAAACAGCTTTAAATACATAATACATCATGACTGTAAAATGATATTTAGAAAGAAAAATATAGGTGATCTTGAAGATCTCCTTATTTAGGGTAACAGTGATTTTGTCATCAGCTTCTGTATGAGACAATAGAGGATTAACTGGATGTTTAGGAAGAGCCTGGTAACTGGTTTCTGCCTTTTTCTTTTAGTGTAGAGTCAAGAGTGTAACTTATGCCAGAGAGTAACTATATTCTTACATAGCCACCAATTTCAAAAGTTAAAAAACCATGAAGTAGGTCCCAGAATACTTTAAAGTGTATGAATTTCTACTACAATCCTTTTACTTGCCTGCTTGCTTTTAGTTTTGAATTTACTTTGTACTTTCCCAGCTTTTCTTTTCCGCCTTGAAAGCTAGAGATTCTTCTCTAAGCATTTGTCCCTATGAAACTGTGAGAGTAAAAGGCACTTCTTAAAATAGTACTTTTTTTTTTTACTGCTTGAGCCTGACATAGGAGAATGCTGAGGTCATAGTCTAACTCTCCCAGAGTAAATCTATTTTGTGCAATAATCACCATCATCTATGCAATCCTGACAGTTTGCTTTTCAGGCAAAGTACTGAGCAATTGTACGGAGTGAAGATCAGTTACTACTCAGTGGAAGTTTTCTGTATCAGTTTAGACTGAAGAGTTTTTTATTATTTTACTCTGTTTTTTTTCCTCACATAATTCTTAGTCTGGAAATCCTGTCTATTTAGGAGTCCTTAAGAGAGATGTCTGTTATTTGGGTTTAAATCCTTGCTCTGGTGACGTCAGTGGAAAAAAATCACCCATTGACTTCAGCTGGGTCAGGATTTCTCCCATGTGGTTTGTGAACCTATTGATTTTAACTAAGGCTGTAGAACCTTACATACATGAGAAACAAACTGCAGAAAAGAAGCAAATGATCAAACTTTTCCCCAAAACAAAGTCCTGGACCGTCTTTGGTCTCACCAACACCTGTCTCATGATCTCATTTACACATCTGAATTTCTTTTCTGAGACAAAGCACTGCACAGCACAAACTATTCCTTTTTTTGTGATAAATTGTGGAACTAAGATGCCTGTGTACAGCTCTAATCTCCCCTCAGTTTGAGGGTATGAGCTTGGGAGCTTTCTTCACGCATCAGTCTTTTTGCACAGCAGTAGGCAGATACAGCCCTGCATGTGCTGATGAAGAGTCATGTACCAAACATACTTCTGAGACTGCCTTTAAGCTGTGAACTTGATGTTTTGGTAACATTTGGCCTTGAACTTTCTAATATCACAATAAGTCCAATATACTTATGAAATTACTCTGTTGTGAAATAATGATTCCTCTGCCAAGAAGGAAAGATGCTGAGATCTCCTGAAATATGGGTTACATTAACATTGAAGAAGAAAAAAGAAATATTTCAATTGTAGAATGTACCCATGAAAATCTGTGTGGAGCTTGTCTTGTTTTTTGTTGGTTTGGTTGTTTTTTGGTTTTTTTTTGGTTTTTTGTTTTTGATTTTTTTTCCAAAGGCAAATTTTTGAGAGTATTTAGAGCACCTTCTAAATTTAGGATTTGAGAAATTGTTTCCTGCTGTATCAGTCCTCAGGGGGAAGAGACTGTATCTCTGTTTTATTGTTGCACTCTCTTTGAAAAAGGTGTGTTCATGGCTAACCTCTTGTTATCAGTGGATTGTGTCCTTGCTGCCATTTTGGCCATGCTGACAAGTGAGGTCCTACATGTGAATTATGCACCACTAAAAGCCACCAGTCCTATAAAAAAAATAAAGTGGGAAATCCAAGAATGATCTGCTTGAGAATGATCTTTGTTACTACATGGGCAGCTCTGTATTTAAAGGTAATGAGCCACCATTAAATTCCTCCTATAAATATAGTGGCATTAATTATCAGGTTGGGACCTCCCAAGACCTGTGAGGATCTGCTGCTCCACGTTGTGGTCTGTAAAACACTTCCCATTATTCTGCTCGGTACAGAGTGCTGTGCCAGAAAAAGTCCAGCCTCTTCCTCTTTCTATATTTAACTGGAATTTTTCTGGAATCAGTATCACACTTTCCCTTCAGATATTGATCTGAAGGGCAAGTAATGCGCTGCCACCTTTGGCTTGCTTCAGGATAGACATTGCAAGAGGTCTTTCATTACAGAAGAGAGAAATGAAAATCCCAGTGAATGGTGCTGTACACACCTGCCCACATAGCTCAGGAGGTGCAGAATAAATTAAAAATAGCTGGCCAAAATCAAGATGCACAATACTCAGCTGCTTCTTTCAGTACATACACTGGACCCAAGGAAACAGTGATTTGGATGGTCAATGAGGCAGTTGCAGAGGGTTCATCCTTCCATGCTGCTGTTGGGTTAGAAAATTAGCTCATTCCCACAGTCCTGCAGTCTTCAGTAAAGATGAATGCTGTGCAATTGCCCAACCACAATCCTTCCCCTACATCAATGCCACAAAAGCTGGCTCTCAGACTAGCAAGAGTGATGTAGCAAGACAGGACACTCAGTGCTTGGAAGTCGTGCAATAACTTTCTCAGGCTCTGAAATAAAGATGCAAAGGAGTAATATTCTTCTGCTGTTGAACTCACAATTCCTGTGTACTTCAGTGGGGTGGGATTAAACCAGTGCTGCTCTTCTGATGCTGGGTTTGTTCTAGGGAAGCACTTTATAACAAGGCATTACAAAAAAGACTTCATGCCTGTGTGATCTAACACCAGCAATCTGGGAGGGTTGGATCCTATTTTGGACACCTAGCATATATTAGACAATTATAATAGCCAAACTGTAGCAATCAGTTAATACCTACATTAAGAACAGCTTCTGCAATCACTTGTGCTTTTGGAAGTGAGTGGTTGTGTTCATAAAGCCTTAAGGAGTAGGAGCAGTGGAAAAATTACCATCTTCTATAAAAAGACTTATTGTATAATAAGGGCACCTTGTCTTACTACATACCAGCAATCAGAAAGCTTGTCATTAAAAACATTTATGGACTGGCAACAGTCAACTGCCTGCCCAATCCTGCCTGAATTTCGCTTAGTAATCTGTTATCACAGAATTCTGTTCACTGGAATGTTGCAGGTGTGCTTTAGATGAATATGAGTGCAGAGAAGGACGTGGCTTAGCAGCCAGGCCTCCCTGCTGACAGATTCTGCTTCTGAATGGAAGACCCTGGTTCCCAAAGTGCTGTTCTGGGCTGTCACCTTTGTCATGCTTCAGGAAAGATTGCTAAACTTGTTTGAATAGAGAATAGGGGAAAGGAGAAGGAAGAGTGAAAATAAAACAAAGGATAGTTTTACTAAGTAGTTTAGAGGTTCTTTCCTATGGTTTTCTTGAAGAATATGTCACAAGGCAAGGAAATGAACTGTTTTCCTTCCATGCCTCTCACCTCCTTTTCCCTTCTTTATGGTTTAAAGATTTCAAAGCTCTGTGGCTAAAATAAAGTATTTTGAATCTGTACAGAAGTTAAGATGCTGAATTACACTACAGTTGCCCAGAATTTCCATGAGAACAGGAATTATTCAACAGTACCGGTGATCTAGGCACTTTTGGTACTGATTTCCTGAAGGACTCAGATATCCATCTTTAGAAAATCAAGTTTTCAATGTCAATAAAGCCTTGCATTTGAAACTATTCTGACTTGGGCAGTATATATGATCTGCACAATTAGGATGGAACCTCTCCATCAAACTTCAAGACTTAATACAAATGTAGGGAGAAGGAAAGGAAGTGATTAAGGAGCTGTAGTTGGAGGAGGCAATTACAGGTTGTCAGGACCTGGGTAATGGGCTGCTAACATGAATCCTTTGTCTCCAAAAGCCTTGAGGAAGGAAAACCCATGGTTTATAGCCAATGTGATATTCCTGGATTCCTTACATACTCTTCATTGAAAATTGGTTGGGAGAGTGGATTTGTCCTTAATACAATTTATTTCAACTTCAATAATGATGATGATGATGATAATAGGAACAACAATAATAATGACTTTTTTCTTTTTGTCACATTTCAAGTGAAGAAGTTGAGTCAGTTGTAAGATTCCAGGGGGTTTGGACAATCCTTAACGGCCCTTCCAATGCAAATAATTGTATGATTCTATATGTACGGAGAAAATGGAAAGTAGTAAGAGTGAGGTAGTAGTGAAAGACCCAGAACTGTTCTACAAAGACGCATCAGTTAAATGTGTGTCTGGATTTCTAAATTACAGTACTTCAATATAACTGTATCTCCAAGTGTAGAATTATTTGGTTATGGTTTGCTATTTTGTAATAATGTTGAGAGCAGTTAGCTACAACAGTCTAATAACTACATATAATAACTGCAATGTATGGAAATGCTATGAAGCTTACAGGGCAGAACCATACTACAGTTCTTAAATATTTAAATATTTTGTGGAGCCAGCAAGACAAGTAGAGCAGAACAGGGAATTTCAGGGAAGCAGCTGGCAAGTGGCACGTGAGCTTCAGTGCTGAAGAGCCTGGGTGAATCCATGGCTGATCAAGGAAGTGAAAGAGAATAGATGGAGTGGGAAAGAGAAGAAAGCATCTGTGAGCTGGACACTGATTCTGGATCTGGGAAAGGAGCCACACCACACAACTGAGCATTGTCCCTAATGTCACACTGTGGCTGAGAACCCAGAGCTCATGACCATAGTGAAGAGATCAGCACAACAGTTTAACCTACCTGAGGTCAGTGGTTTGATGTGCTAATGGGAATTGAAAACCCCTTTTTAGGGAACCAAAATCACTAGATTTGCATCTGAGCTTTGATTGACTGATGAGTCAAACTCTTGGCGTAGGCTTTGCAGTGAGATTACTTCAAAGTTGATTTATTATTATCATCATCAATGCTATTCTGAAATATAAACTCGGATATTGTAAGGCAAAGGTCATCCACCTTTGAACTGTAAAGTGCCAGGTTATATTCCTCCCCAAAATAGTGATTAAATTTGGTGGCAGACACTTTGCAAAGCTGAGGAGGCAGGGTGTAGTAGAAGGACAAGGAGATGCTGTCAGCACCAGGGTTTGCTCTCAGGGAAGTGGCGCAGTGGCCGGGCTCCCAGCTCTGTGGGAGGTGACAGCTCCACCGTGTCCTTCTCAATGCCTGACAGCTCTGGGCTCCTGACTTAGTGCTGGGCCTCTTCAGGGATATTTGGATCTGGTTTATGCTGTCTTTGGTACCTGAGCTGTGGATTGCTCAGTCCTGCATTACAGCTTATGGAACTATGACTAGGACAGGGATAAATTGTAAGATACTTTTGAAGTGTATTGATTGCTGGCAAACTGTTGATTTCATCTGGAAATACTAATGTGTGGTCTAAAAACACTTTAAAATAATGCTTCAGGGGAGATTTAAAGTGTGCATTTTGATAGCTAGAGTAATGTTAAAATATTTATCTGCCACTGTTCTTAAATTCATTAAAAACTTAATCTGATTCTTATGATACAGTAAGTCTCCAGTGACTAATCCAACAATTACATGCTTCCTAATGAGTAGTCTGAACATGACCGACCTTGCAAACACTTTGGCTCACAAAAAGAGTACTTTATGTTGTTATAGTCCTTTTCCCCAAATTTCAGTGGGAAATATTAATTCTGCCTATGACTATGCAGGAACAGGAAACAAAAATGAACATTGGTACTGAAAGTATCTTGTACAAAAACTACAATAGCTTGTTAACTAAGACTGAGCATCATCCTCCCCCACTGTGAGCACATCAGTTAATCATAGTAGGCATTACTCAACTCCATTTGGCATCAGTAAAATTTCAGATGTAATCCAAATATCAGGGTAAATCTTTCCCTAATTTGATGAGAGTATAATTTTAATAGTAGTCTTCTTTTTTAATTCACCATAGCATCTTGTAGAGCTGGGGAGCAACTAAAATATTGGCTGTGCTATAAAGAATTCTTTAGAGTACGTTGTTGTTGACCTCTTACAGAGAGTTATACAGTTAGGGAATCTTTTTCTTAAAAATAATTTAGAAAAAAAATGTTCCTGCCAGAAAGGTTATAATGAAGATATAGCTCCTGTAAGATTAGCCAGTAGAAATGACCATACTTGATAATATCTCCAGTGGCAAGCCCTGCTCCTTTGCAACTCTCACAAATGCACTGCACAAAAAGTATTCCATCTGCTGCAAGCAGTGCTTTTCCTCTGTGCTGTGAGCAGCAGTCAAATACATGTAAGTTGTGTTCTTTTCTGATCAGCTGGACTGACAAGGTGATGTTTGACAATTCCCCCTTTTGGAGGGTTGCCATATCTACTTAGTGGGAGTTTGCAGATTTTTCCCATCTGTACAGAGCCTACTCTATCACCTGATAAATACTTTAGAGCACACAGTGGACATATCCTGCTTCCAAGAAGTCAGTAAGGGCAAGAACTCCTCTAAACTGTCATGTAAGCTTTCTGTGGTATGTTTCATATTACAATGCAGCCACTGGATCTGTCTCTGCCCTTGTAAGGCAGGCAAGTCCTATGTAAGTAGGTAACTGATAGAGAAAAATAAATGCTCTGGATTTTTAGATCTTACTGAAGACGGGGGATTTTTTTTAATAGTGGAAGAATGATTCCAAAATTACAGTTGTTTACAAAAGGGTTACATTCTGCCATCTATCTTTGTGCAGAAGTCCCATTGGGGTCCCTCAGCAGGCTGCTCCCAAAACACAGATGTTTTTGGCTATTCATTCAGTGGTTTAGTTCTGCTGGATGTTTCTTACTCTCTAGCTTTTTGTTACTGAGAGCTTGTTAAAATATAAATGTTTCTTTTTGTTACCACCACCAGTGCTGTCTCCGAAGCTACCTAACAGAAAAAGTCTGTATAGCTGCCACTGGGTGGTGTATGCCTTGTGTAAGTAAAACTCACTGAAGTAAACTATCAGAGTTTTGTATAAGCGGAACTTTAACCCCAAAGCCTCCATGTCTGGTTTTTTTTTTCTAGAAAATTTCCCTGCAGTTTATCAAAGAAAGAAACTCCAGGACTTGGCTAGTAAAAAGAAGAGGGTGTATGTATATACATCCATGTCCTTGTAAAATTCAGCTTTGAATAGGGGAATACAGTGTGTGTTTATATTTTCCTTCTCAGATCTTGTAAGCTTCCATGCTTTCTTGAGAGCCACCTACTTTTACAAGCATGGAAAGGCCCTTAGTGTGTCCACAGGCATCTTGAATTAATCATAGTTAGGTTTAGGACACAGTCCATATGCCTACCACCTAACTTTTATTTTAAATGTAAAGTAGGATGCCATTTTCTACCAATTCCATGTCTTTGATGTTGTTATTCAACTTTTAAGAACATTTGTGGGTGTAGGTTTAGGTAGGATAGCAGATTTCTTTCTGTTAGGTAGCACAAGCTACACTGATCCAGGACTTAGGGCACTGTAATGTGCTTCTGTTTCACTGAGTATTTTGTATCAATCAGCTGATAACATGCTCATTACCCACAGGTTTGTCTGTCCAAAGTCAGCTCTAGTTAAGTCACTGAAGCTGAGGGAGTGTTTGCTGAGGCTTTCAGAATAAAGAGAAACTGCAGGAGGAAGAGGAAAGGAAATCTTTTACCTTCCACTGCTTTACTTTATGCATACCATCCAATTCAAGTTCAATCTGTTCTGTTGGTTTCTTTTTTACCTAGCAGTTCCTTAAAAATATCAAAAGGCAAACTGTAAACCTAGTATGAGCATCTTGTAATTTTTTTTAATCAGTTAAGTCTGAACATGCTAGACAAGTATAAAAACAACTTCCGATTTCATCCCTTTAATTTGCTCAGCAGTCCAGAAAAACTACTAAGGTGAAATTAAGTTTTCTCCATGTCTATATCTACATATCAACTTCTGCATGGGGATACATAGCAATTACGTGAAACCCATTGTGCTCTTCTTTTGAAGAAGGAAAAGTTAAATTAGTGCTAGAAAGGTTCCCTCATGCAATAGAAGTGGGGGAGGGAAGATATTTAAGAATATCTGCAATTTTTGACTGGAAAGATCCCAGCAAAATCCAATTATATACCACAGCTCTGTGTGTTGCCTTATGTTTTTGATCTTGTAGGAAAATTTACGCATAAAACAAACATGCTCCCAAACACAGTTTGAAAGAAAGAAAGGATGGAGTTGGCTTGAAACTCAGTAAAGTCCTTTCAGGGCCTGAAACTCTTACAAGACTTTCTACTGACTAAAACCAATATATATTTCCAACATAAGAGGCAATGGATGGAAAATTTTTAAGCTACCACAATGTTTGGTCTCTGTATCAGTAAACAGTTCTCAGCCATTCTATAGACTTTGGTAGCAAAGGGCCTCTCTACCTTTCCTGGCAAAGGTCTGATTTTACTTTGATGATATTACTGCAAATTTTTCACTGAAATGTGCCTCTTGTATCTGTTAGATTTCTCTTCATTGCCATTGAGAAGTATTTGAATCAGAAGATGCTAATGAAGACCCGTTTTCTTCTAGCTGAACTGACCTAAGATAATACATGGTGTTTAAACATAATGCAAGAGTCGCACACTGTTACCTTCTGTGCCTGAGCTGACAGTAAATTATGAACGTAGCAGGTTAGGAAATTAAGTGACCCAAATTACAACAGAAAAGAGTTCAGGCACTCTGGGTGTCACCTTGTGCAATGTGAGACAGGGGAATATATCTCTTTTCCTGAAAATTGCCAGATGACGTGGAGATGTGGCAGTGGTGCATCTGCCCTGAGTGGGATGAATGATGCTGCTGCCACACCTGCACCTGACACAGCAGGAGCCTGCTGGGTTCCTGATGCATGGTGCTGCTGTGCTGTGAGCGGCTAGGACTATTTTTGGATCTAACGAAATAAGGATGGAGGTTATTTCTCAGTACTAACTACTTTCTTGGGTGGTGAGCAGAGAGGTTTTCTGACTCCTCTCAGAAGTTTTGGAGGTACCAAGCTTGACCGAATGTTTCATTTGCACCAGTATCTTATTAAGTTCCAAGGACAGGTATAATTCCATGTTATTTGATAGGGATTTCCCCATTCATCCTGCATTCCTATTTACACAGGAACCAATTATTTTATGCAACAAGTGTGAACTATTAGCCTTTATCACCAGGCAACCACACTATCACTATATACATACATAACTATCTTTCAGAAGGCACTTTCTCTCTGTCAGTGCTATCTGTATGGCTCACCATTCACACACAGTTCTCCATCTGCCAGGAAGGGGCTGTTCTTTCCGTGTGTGATTTGAAAGCACCCCAGGCACCTGCCCGGCTTGCAGATGGTGTTACTCCATCACAGTCTGGAGTCATCACTGTCAGCACAGTGTACTTCAGGGAGATGGAAGAGGATGATGGAGTTAAGGTCTTACTGAAGACATGCCAGACAATCTGAGCCAGCTACAGTACTGTGTGTAATTTTTTGTTGCTATCATTGCCAAACTGTGCAGGAGGTGAGGTTTTGTTTGTAACAAGTCTCCTACCTACTTTGAGGAGGGGAGAACCCCCACACTACAGAACCGAGGGCAAAAATCGCCATCCTACATTAAAACTGCCCCCACGAAACCTTTCAGTGGTCTGGCTCTAGCTCTCCTAGATGCTGTTTTTCTGCTTGAGTGTTTTTGGTTTGGCCTCCCCCCCGCTCCCTTGGTGCTATTTTCTGCGAACGAAAAAAAAGTGTTAAGCAGCCTGGAGTGGCAGCAGAAGGCAAATACGCCTGTACTCAAAAACTAAGTTAAACTTCGAGGAGTGTGCGAGCAATCCTGCCCGGGAAGGGCTGAGAGGTGCCCCGGGTGCTCCGGGGGCCGCAGCCGGTCCGCGCTGCCCGGGAGGCGACGGGAGGAGCGGGCAGCGCTGGGAGCGCGGCGGTGCCGCCGCTCCTGCCTTCGCCACCCGGCACCGCTCCCGGGGCGCGGGGCGAGCCCCGGCTCCCGGCTTTCCCCCAGAAACTCCGCCAAGAAGAGCGGGATGCCGCCCTCGCGGAGGTGCGCTCGGGGGTGTGGAGCAGGGGAAAAAGACCTCGTAAGCTGTTCTCTTACCCCCTCCATTTTTGTAGCAGAGGTACGGAAATCGCCAGACGTTGGCCAGGTCCACGGCGAAGCCGATGACGGAGAGAAGGAAGTCGATCTTCTTGCCCCAGGTCTCCCTGTCCTGGGTGCCGTAGCGCGGCGCGGGGGCGGCGGGCAGGAGGCTGCTGCTGGTGTACTGCACGCCGTTGTGCTCCTTCACCAGGATGAGCTCCACGTCCTTCTTCGGCGGCGGCGGCGGCCCCGCTCGGTCCGGCAAGGGGGCCACCACCGACACTTTGCGCTCGGGCTGGACCTGTTTGTTCATCCTCGCCTTAAACATCCAGAGAGAGCGAGCTGAGGAGGGGGCGCGGGCGCGCAGATAACGGAAGTGCGCTTCCCGCTGGAGGCGACTCCGCGCTCAGCCCGGCGGTGTCAGCGCGGCGGGAGCGAGGCACGGCCGTAATAAGAGCCATGCAAATGAGGCGGGAGAGGGGGGACCGCGGCGCCCGCGCCCGCCGGGGCGCCCCCGGGGAGCGGGGCTGNCCGGAGCCCCGCACTGCCAGGAGCCCCGTACTGCCCGGAGCTCCGCACCGCCCGGAACCCCGCACTGCCCGGAGCCCCGCACTGCCAGGAGCCCCGCACTGCCCGGAGCTCCGCACTGCCCGGAGCCCCGCACTGCCAGGAGCCCCGCACTGCCCGGAGCTCCGCACTGCCCGGAGCCCCGTACTGCCCGGAGCCCCGCACTGCCCGTAGCTCCGCACCGCCCGGAGTCCCGCACTGCCCGGAGCCCCGCACTGCCCGGAGCTCCGCACTGCCCCTGATTCCCCTCCGAGTTACTCAGGTCGGCTCCGTCCTGCCGCGCTCGGAGCGGCTGCTTCCCGCCAGGCAAAACACACATCCCTAGTCCGGCCAGCTGAAATTGCCGTTTGCGGGCAACAGGTAGAGCCTGCTTGGAGTGGCTTTAGTTAAACAGCAGAATTTTTGGCTTTTGACATCAGAACCCGGTGGGATGCAGGCTGCACGGCAGAGCTGGACACTGCTAATGCTCCTCTGCCAGGGCTGATGGATGCCCGGCTTCTTCTCTCATGGCAAGTGTGAGGCTGGTAGAATTCAGTTGTCAGGTTGAGGTATTTGTGGGACATTAGCTATTTGCTGCTATTCCAAATGGAACCTGAGTCTTTTACATGTAAAACGGGCAAAGAATTATCTGTCAGAACCGTGACTGGTGCCAGAAACTGGCTAAATACAGCTGCAGAAAGGGGGTTTCAGGGACTCTTCTTGTTACAGCTGTGAATAGTAACTCAACATTCTGTATCAGCTAAGGGAATAAAATTTGTGCACAAAAGACAGAAAGCAGCTCTCCCTCCCCAGCACTTCCCTTCTACCTGGCATCAGTGAGATCAAGATAAATCAGAGAGGATTCTTGAAGGTGTTACAGCCTACTGTACTTATTTACTCTGCTAGGTCTGATAAAACAGTATTACATATATTGTAATACGTAAAGAGGCGCTAGTCAGAGTTCATAAAGAATACCAGATTTCTCTTCAGACTTCGAAAGTGAAGAGTATCACCTCAGAGTTAAAGTTCACATATTGGCATCCTTCCCATCTCTCATTAGGGCACAGACTGAAAAGATGCCAGCAAGACAGCTAGTGACAACATACAGATTTTATGCCTTCACAAAAAATGCTTCGTTCAAGCTCCAACATCCAAGCTCTGACTTGAATCCTAAAGCCTTCATTTGGGTGAAGTATTTGAGCAGTGGCTACACTGCTTCCAGAGCACTTAGGTACTTAGACCATGCACGTTCTCTTTTGGTTACTCTTTGATTTCCTGTCCTCATCTCTTTCCAGTACACCACACAAGACCTTTTTCTCTTCTTTTTGATACTCCATGCCATACGTACTGTCTGTATGTCACCCCACAGTGCCCTATGAGCAGCTGCTGTTTTCCTGTGCAGCTCAGCCCACGGGATCGAGCAGCGGCGCCGCCGCCTCCTCCTCGTGCCGCCCATCGGTCCCTCCGCCGCAAGCACCAAACCCACCGGGCACAAACCGTGCCCCGAGCGCTGCCCCCAGGTGTGCCCGGCTCGCCCGAGTGCCAGTGCGGCTGCACCCCCGTTCTCCCACAGCACATAAAGGACATGCTCTGTTTCAGACAGAAAGGCAGCCTCTGCTCTCAGCTGCACTGCCCTGAAGGCATCTTGTTGACAAACTCACCAGATAGCACTGGGGGTGTCTCTGTCCCATTCCCTGGTACCTATGGGGAGGGGGAAGATGACTGAAGGGAGATTGCTCCTTCTTGGTTCCACCATTCAGGGACTTCAGTCTCTCTGGGTGCTGAAGATGTAGCCTAGCCAGTAAGGAGCTTTTTAAACCTGGTACCCCTCTCTCCACGTGACTATTACTGCCTTAATGATCTGCACAGACTTCCTACGCTAGACAGCAGCACTCCCCTATTGCTTCTGAAAAAATAAGGCCTTGCTAAGGAACACCCTTTTCCCCACAAGGTCTCAATTAGCTGGGCTGATCATGATGTCTATGGTGGGAGGAATCTAGAAAGCCCCCACTTATATCCTAAAAGAATTAAGTCTCTCTGAATATATACATATATATATATATATGCCTTTAGTTCTTGCATGGAAAGTGTGCACAATCTGGTTAATGTAATATCTGCTGCACCCTCAAGGTACGAAAGTCCTCAATTGGATTTTATGAAAAAGTTGCTTAATCTTGAATCTGTCTGGATCTTGTTATGCCTAATGTAGCCTGACAGTAGGGAGAGTTGAAGTCAGAGAAGAGAATATTGTATTTAGAAGCCTCAATGGGGCCAGACAAGATGGCAGGGTGTTAGTGATACACTACTGTTGGCTGGGAAATAGGTTGTATTTTACTTCAGGAAGTGGTCAGGTATTGCTAGGTCAGTGATCAATTATTCAAATTCTTGTCCATCATTCCTTGCGATGTATGGGAGAATATACTGTGTGCTGTAGCAGTAAACTGAGGCTGTCACTCACACATTAGTGTCTAGGAAGAAAAAAAAACCCAATAAGCAACAATTCTGTGTGTGCTTTCAGAGCTCCTTTCGCTGGGGGTGTGAAGGCTCACTCTGGTTGCTGGTAGCAGGGTTTGAATTCTCCTGTGCTGGCAGCACAGCCCTCTGCCACAGACACTACAGAGCTACAGGACCTGCCTACAGTCCTTCCTATCAACCTGGCAACATCTTCTGAGAAGGGTGGTATCAAACAGCCTTCAAATATGCTGGAACTTGCACTTCACAGTTGGTGCATCTCTAAGAGTCTTGCTCCATGAAGAGCACTGGTGCAAGAGCTTGGCAGTTGAGCCAAACAAAACAGTAACTGAGAGAAGATATAGTTTATAAGTAAATTGAGGTAAAGGTCACTGAGAAAAAGCCCCACCAATATTTAAACCAAAGGAATCACAATAAATTTATTGGGAAAATGGAAAGAGTTTTAAGCATCAATGCAGTGAATACAATGGGAACTAAAGGCTTGGGGTTTGGGATATTTTTTTAATGAGTGATTTGTATGACGAAGTTGTTTTGGACTTGAGGACTTGGGACATCAGTTTCTTAGTATAATCCAAAATACAATGCAAAGTGCAAAAGGGGCAATGGGTATATACACACCAGGTATTTAATTTCATGTCCTGGTACATCCACAGAAGTTCATTCTGGCCTTGAGGCTCACCAGCACTGAAAGACATTTTTCAAACAAAGTGCATAAGTTGAATGAAGTCAGGTTTGGTTATTCTGTAATTGAAAAAACTTGGGGAATAGCCAGTTGCTGCGGGAACTGGGAAAAAAGCCTTCTAACTAAATCAATGTTAAAAAGATTTCACAGTGATAAGAACATGGCATTGGCAGGGGTGCTCATCTTTCTAGGTTAGCAGGTAAAGGATACCCTGCCATAGACTATAGTGGGCCTCTTTTAATGGCAATAGATATATCAGCCCCAGCTTCTTGGACTTTTAAGAGTGGGTTGGGCAGATTTGTTTCACAGGGTCTCTAACATCACAATGTTTACTTAGAATTTAAAATTTCAGTGTTTTATGGTTAGCAGGCTGCTCTTACAGTAAGTATCTCATCCCTAGAGCTAAAGAAATGCATCCCTTTCACTGAGAATGGCTTGCCTGGGCTGGTCCAACCCTATATTTTGACAGCGTCTCTCATGATACAAACTCTCTTCAGACTGAAAATAAATATTACAGAAACATTTCACAGTATTTTAGTATTCTGTTCAGCAAAAATGCCCAGTTCTAGGGAAAGACAAGGCTTCTCCCTGTTTCTCACGATAGCAGCTTTTGTAACTTCCTTATCAAATTGCTTGAGATTGTCACAAATACACACACCTTCAAAACTTGTTTCACCTGCTACCTCTGGCATCTAATGACCTTCATGAGTGCCACCCAAGCAAGCTATCCCATGGCATTTTAATCATTTTATAATGTATATAATATGTGTGTGTGGAGAGGATGATGTTGAAGTCCTGGAGTTTTTTCCCTCATAATTACACCACTGACCCTTCTGTGTAGGCAAAACTTTCACCTCCCCTTGGCCTCTTTCCAGTTAACTAGTACTTAGTGTCTTTTAAAGATTTAAATCTCCTTTGGAACATTTCACACAGCAGTTAAGTTTCAGCTTCAGCATATTCTTTCTTGCTACCTGTTTTGGATCACTAGCACCTGTTGCTTTTTCTGTCTCAGAGATAGTTGTATGAGAGCAACTTGCAAAGTTGCTGGGGTGGAGCACTCCCAGTTTCAGTCTGATTGTGAAGGAGGTGAACTCCATCCTCCTCTCTTATCTTGGCTTGTGCAAGAGAGGTGGGTGCAGGGTCCAAAGGGTGCAAGGGTCCAAAAGGGAGCAAGGGCACACACTGACCTTGTCTCTGCTTTGAACAGTAGGAGAACCAGTACAGTTGGTTCTGCTGTAGTCCTTCCTCTGGGTTCACCAGATTACATATCTGTGTAATCTTTCTCTTTTTTGGTTGGGATAAAGCTTTCTTGAGCAAAAATGGCCCAGATGTTAGATGAAGTCTTACCAACCTTTAGTGAAATAGTAATAATTTTCAGAAATGACAGCCAAGATTTGAATGAGAAGGGGATCTCACTTGCCTTTTTCACATCTGTACTAAATGTTTGTCCACAGACAGGCTATAAACACCCAAGTCATCCTTTGTCACTTCTCCAATTCTTCAAGGCCAGGTTTACCATTTTATTCTGTTTGCTTCCATCCCACCTCTATTACGCTAGGTTTCCTTTTTTTTCCCTGTGTGAATGCCATTCTTCACTGATTAAATGCTGCCTGCCAACTTCATCATCTACAAATTTCATTAGCAAGCACAAACTTTTGGGTGCATATTATTAATGCAAATATTTAATAAGATTATTCCCACTAACAGATCTTTCAAGATGGGTAATCTCACTCCAAGCCTGTAATTATTATCATAGCACAACATAGTATTATATCCTCTTTAGTCAGTTCCTTTCTTGTCTTAACAGTTCTATTTATCTCATGTCTTCTGCTCAGACTAACAATTACAAATGTCACTGTAACAGCTACTTTTGTAAAGTCGTGATAGATTAATATCTACTCCATTTTCCTTGCTTTTATAAAAAGCAGTTATGAGAAAAAGGTACCAGATTAAGCTGTCTTCCTTTGGGAAGCTCGCTTCGTATGTAGGAGTTTTCTGTGCTTATACACTTGTGGGTAGAATTAGTGAAAAGTGTTTTAACTTGGGAACTTCATGTGGTCATAGCATAATTTGCATTTGCCTAAATCAAGGTTTCTGTAAGATACTTCATCATTTCTGTCATCTGCAGACCCTGAAGAAGACGCCTTGCTTGATGTCCGAAGCTAGACAGAGAGATGACTCAAAATACCTAGTGATATAAACATTTGCTGAATTTCATATGATCCTAAGATGATTTTTTGACTGCACTGCTGATGGCAAGGTGCTGTATATTGCTTTCCTCCTTTTGAAAAGACTAAACAAAAAGCCAGAAGCAATCTCTTCTTTCTTGCTGGGAGGACCTGTCCTTTCTTTTGCTGCCAGTCTCTTGCTGATCTCGCTGCTTGTACAGCAAAAAAAATATGTCCAATTGTGCAGGCTGCAAAAAAAGACTGAGCATGAGCTTGATACCTTGCTTAACTAAAAATAAGTACCTTAATGCAGGCTACTGATCTTAAGTTTTTTGTACTATACTGATCAGTGAACATTCAAAGCCAATCTTTATGTAGCCTCATTCAGTTTAAGAGGGATCATGAACCTGTATCTGAAGGCACAATAGGGTAAATTCTTTTTCAAAATGCAAAACAGTTGGTTTCACTGATTACAATGAAGTCCAAACAAACAGCAGAAACATTTAAATTGCTAATGGTTAGTGCTTTCTACTTGGCCTAATATCTGAGATCAGTTTTTTTCCTTTGGTACAGAAACAGAATTCTCTATGGACAGTGAGAATGATATGTGGAAAGGAGATGTGGAGATGAAAGCCTCACTTTTCAAAGTTCTGTTTCTCATTTTTGAGAACTCTCATGTTCTGAGTACTCAGGAACAACCAAATTATGCTAAATAAAGTGGCTTTTATCACTAAGAGAAGGCAGGCAAGCAGAGGTTCACACCACAGTTGCCCAAGGTTTATACTGTGGCTATATCCAGAGCAGAATTCTGTTGTGCTAGGTGCTGGACATCCACAAGGGGAGAGAAAAGTTAGATTCATCTCATCTGCCTAAAAGCAATGAGTTTTCCATTGCTGTTACTTGAGAGAAAGGACCATTGTGGCCATTAGTGGTCCAAAGGCAACCCTTTTCCTTAAGCTTTTGATACTGTGATTACGTGTTTTTGAGACAGAAAGACAAAAATCCAGTAGCTAATTAAAAATAATCTCCTCAAAAACACTGAAAAAGACCAATTATTTATTTCTCTTAAGGAGAAAGCAAATCTCTAAAAATATAAACTTTTGGAAGGATTAAAGTCTCTCATAATGGTTATTAGCTGAAGAGTGAAAAGTAATTTCTGCACAAAGCTTAAGAACTTTTAGTATGTTTTGCCTTATAAAAGTTTACACATTCATCCTACAGATGTCTTCACCTCATGTATAGGTTTGAGTGGGTTACTTTTACTGTTGAAAACCTTTGCAGTTCTATAGCAACAGGTACATCAAGCTGTGAACTGATTTAGTACTTGGAAACCTCCAGCTGCCCTTAGTCGTAGCATTTATCCAAGTGCAGCACCAAGTAGCAATTTAGCTTCCTAGCTAACATTGAGTAGTTTGGACAGTTCTAAGTAAATTGTTTTTGTTGAGCTGATTGTTTAAAATTAAGCCTTCAAGCAGTGAAAGAATCAGCAATGCCAAAGGAGACTCAGAGCCTGTCCTCAAAGTTATGACAAGTCAGGCACTTGGCAGTTTTTACAATGACCTATATTTTAATATGGGCTATTGGATTATTTCTAAAGAGGCTTCTTAGCCATAAAAGAATTATGCTCATTGGCTGGGCTGTGGCAAAAATACAATTGAATTAAGGATTGAAATAATTTAGGATCCAGCTGGACAAGTTGTCCCTGCGGCTGAGCAGTAACAGATGTATTAAGCATTGGAAATTGCACAGAAAAAGGTATAATTGATCTAAGGTAACCTCACTACTTTATATTAAATAAATCAATGCTGATAAGCAGAAAGGTTAGAAGCAAGAAGCTGAATTGAAGGAAGGTGGACTTGGAAAAAGGCAGTGCTAAGTAAAACAAGTTAACTTTTATGTCCTAAATATGGTAGGGACTATGGGCACTCAATTTCTCTAAGTACAGTGGCTATGAATTTCCAAATCAGTAGAGATCTGAAGAGTGTTGGGGGTTATGAAGGATGGGTTGCATTTTCTATGTGAGAAACAGAAACTTAGAATTAGCCACCTCTGTGTTAATTTGTGTATCTACAGTCATTCATCACTGAAAGCCACAGGTGAGCCACAGGACTCACTCACATGTACCTGTGTCTGTCTCTGCTGTTCAGCCCAAGGGTTCCAAGGGAAGGCTGCATCAGAGCAACCACATTACACTGAGCAGCTGAGGTTTTTGGAGCACAGTGTGCATGTGTATGTGTTTTGAAAGAAGCAGGCAAGCCCAAAGTGTTGGCCAGTGATGTAGGAGAGGTAAATTCCTTCTGGAGACATCCAGTGCCTGAACATAAGCAAATGCAGAGGTACTGGAGGAGGAGGCTGTAGACTGTACAACATAGTTTTCTAGTTTAAAGTGTTTTTTGAAAAGTCAGAGGAAAGCTTTACAAGGTGAGAGCAACTTCAATAAACTTGTGTATGTATTTAATGTAGCTGGAAATACTGCAGGGCAGTAGAAGAAAGGATTTCCCTGCTGTTATTCACTTGACTCCTAGTTCCATTTCCGGACTAAGCACATATAGTTTCATTAGGAATTAACCTTGTTTTGCAAAGAATGAAAAGATACATTAAAAAAAAATAAATTATTGCTTTAGGTGCACCTATAGCAAAGTGAGCTCAAGCTTGCATGACTCTTGTGCTTTGGGTGTCCATATATCCCGGAGCCGAGGGGCACACGAGGCGGCAGAGGCAGCGCGGCCCCGGCGAGGCCGCTGGAGCCGGGCGTGTTCCCAGTGTCCCGCAGAGCAGCAGCCCCAGGCGCCCTGGGGAAGGGTCGGGTTTGTCCAGACTGGCTTTGTTGGGCTGCTTAGAGGGAAAAGCGCGCCCGTGCTTGGCTCCGAGCGCTCTGCGCTTGCGGCAGGAAGCCTTGCCCGGCCGGCAGCGGGGATGCGGCGGGAGCGGCGGCGAGCGCCTCTTGGATTGCCCTGAAGCTCCATCTGCTGGATGCGCTTCCCTGCAGCCTCGGCCAGGAGCGGGAGCGCCCCGGGCCCGGCCGCAGCGCTGCAGCCGCGGTTCGTGCAGCTGCTGCTGCTGCTCTGCTGCTGCTCTGCTGCTTCTGTGCTGCTGCTTCTGCTCTGCTGCTGCTCTGCTGCTCTGCTGCTGCTCTGCTGCTGCTCTGCTGCTGCTCTGCTGCTGCTGCTCTGCTGCTCGTCCGCTGCTGCTGCTGCCGCTGCTGCTGCTCTGTTGCTGTGCTGCTGCAGCTGCAGCAAAGCCTCCCGTTAGGGAGCTNCCGGGCCCGGCCGCAGCGCTGCAGCCGCGGGTCGTGCAGCTGCTGCTGCTGCTGCTGCTCTGCTGCTCGTCTGCTGCTGCTGCTGCCGCTGCTGCTGCTCTGTTGCTGTGCTGCTGCAGCTGCAGCAAAGCCTCCCGTTAGGGAGCTGGGGCTTGGCTTAGGGCTGGGCTCTCGTTCCAATCACCCCAGAAAGACTAGAGCGCAGCAGTTTCCCACACAAATTAAAGACACATGCTTTGAAAATGAGGAAGACCCAGAGTTCCTCAATGGTGCAGCAAAATGATGGTTTAAAGCATGTACTTCAGACGAGTGAATAGCAATGCTAAAGGTCAGTTCTGGGTGCAAAGTCAAGCAATCAAAGTTTAGGAAATGTTAATGTTTTGGGTAAGATTTTGCTGTGGCAAAAATGAATAGAAGAACTGATATTAGAACATGGCTCTGCCTGTGACATTCCTCAGACAGCCACCCTCTTGCACACCATCTTCTGTCTCTGCCGCTTCCCGGAACTGAAAATTTGTGACCTACTAATTCCATGCAGATCTGCTGGAGCTAATAAGAATTTTTTTCTGGTTATGTCTTGTCCTCATCAGGGTGGAATCTTTGATGCAAAAGAAAGGGGAATGAAAATTCTGATTTTGAAGCTAAACATAGATTAGAAGAATCAGTTGTTTCTTACTTAATTTCAAATAAATGAGCTGAGATGTAACCAGCAGGTAAACATGCAGTCATCCTTCCTTGCTGTGATTATTTAGTTTTCAAGCTGCTCTTAATCAAAGTATTTGTCTTGCATCTCAGCAAACATAACAATAGAAATGCCTAAACATAAAATTATGTAATTAAAAATATGATGTTACTTTGGCAAACTAAACCTTAAGTTTTTGTGTATGTACTGAAATAGTAGTGATACCAGAAGATTAATCACTGAGGCATTCTTTGTGAGACATTATATTCTGGAGGAAAAATGGAACATTCAGATGTATCCTCGACACAGAAAAATACCTCTCGCTTTCTGAAGATTTTCATGCTGCAATCTCTTGGTGTCCAAGTGTGTAATTCCTTGTGGTCAAGGTCCAAAATTATCACATCCTCACTCCTAATTCTTCAAAGGAGCTTTCAGGTTAATGGCAGGCTGCTGTCAAATATTAGTTTGGGCCAGGAGCAGCCTTGAGCTTCCATACGCACTGCAGAAGGAAATCAGCAGGAGTTTCATTCCTGGCTTCTGCATCTCGTTAGCAGTTTGTGGATTTTCTCAGGGAGGGAGTGTGGAGCTCAGTGCCTCTTTCTGAGGGGCTTTGCTCCTGCTGGGCCCCACAGCAGAATGGTTTGCCTGGGTCCAGCTCCAGCCAGGGGTCCTGAGTCCTTCCAGGGAGGGCTCTGAGCTAAGGCAGCCTGATGCAAGTGAGGGGAGCTAGACTCAGAACTTTCAGGGGAAGTTGAGAAACATGGCTTCTCCTGTTTTCTTGTCTTCTTTTTCTTCATCAGACAGACTTTTTTCTTTCAAGAACCGAAAAGAAGATAGGAGTAGGTATTGCTTGGTTAGGACTGTCAGCTCTGTGTGCTTGCAGCTGAGAGTTGGCTTGTTTATTTAGGCTGGAAGAAAGAATAGGTGAGTGTATTTGCTGGACTCTGATCTCCAGAGAAAGGAGCCCTTTCAATAAATTAAGAAGTAGGGAGGAAATCATGGTGGGGTTTGAGGATGGGAGGATGAGTTGTTTGAGAGTGGGAAGCTTCTTCCTACATCTTTTTTTTTCTTCATCGGGGCTGTGCTCTAGGAGACCCTAGGTCAAAACTGGAAGGCATTGAAGGAATATTGTTTACATAGTTATGCCTGTATATGCTGATTTAGCAAGATTAGAAGAGAAAAAATAAGATAGAACCAAATGAAGTTGGTATGGTCAATAACTTCATCAGGGAGAGGGCCACTGAAAACAAAACTCTCCATATTTTACAGCATCTAGATCAGTGACTAGGTTGTCTGCTTTTTGTTTCGATACAGAATTGCTGCAGTTGTCTTTAACATCCTCCTTTCCTGTGGACTTCATCCCCACAGCTCCTGACCTGCGTGTCTGTAAGGAGGCAGAAGCAGAGTTTAATGCAGCGACAGCACTTCAGTATTCTCTTTCTCAATCAATTAATAATTAACATTGACCACCAATGACTCTCATATTATTTATCTTATACTTTTCCCTATTTTCTCTTATCCTCATTCTTTCTTCCCTCTTCTGCGTTGATCTCAGCAAAACTTTGTTCCAGACCCTACAGGGAGAAGGAGAAAATGGGTCAGAGCTACAGAGGCAGCAGCAGGGCACAGCTTTTCTTACTGGAACGAGTCTGAGGCCAGGAACAGAGGAGTGCTGGAAGCTTTGTGCTGTGTTTCTGTGGTATAATAATACAGCTCTGATGGCACACTAATTCAGTTTTTTACTTTCAGGAACCACTAAGGCAGTACTCATGCTTCCTTAACTGTGCTAGTTCATTATCATACAATGTAATTTTCTGATTCTGGTATACAGTTTGTGGGTCCTATTTTCTGGGTTCTGTTTCTTGGCAGATCTACCTGATAATGCAGCTTCCAAAAAGTATATGAAAAGGTCAGGCTTCTGTGCTGAATAAATTATTATTTGTATTTTGGTGTGGTTTGGCCCCTATTGTCATAGGCTCTGTAAATTGCCCAAAATAAAGGCCAGCCTAAACCCTAAATAATTCAAGTTAAAAAAAAGTAATCAGATAAGGACATATAATAAGCTCACATCAAGATCCCAACCTTTTGGAAGGAATTTGGATGTATATTGGATCTTGGAAGCTCTGGAGGATTTATAATTAAGATTACCAAACAAAACTGGTAGAAGCCTTGCTATGTCATTGCTGACATTAACACTAGGCTGCTTTACTGGGATTGATAGACGCTTTCTTCTTTCTTGTTTAATAATGTATTTCCTCTTGGAGGAAAACTGGTAGTAAAACTCAGCAAAGCCAACAATATGTCTCATAAACAAATTAATTTCCTTCTTCAAACATTGTTTCATTCAAGAGTAATACATTCAAAATATATTCTTTTTAGTTCTGGATTTTGAATTGGTTCCTTTTGCAGGAATGAAGCAGCCACTCTTTGAATCTTCCTTGAAGTTTGCTGAATTTGTTAAAATTTGCTATGTTATCTTTATTGAATAGCAGTAAGGGAATGATTCTGATAATACAATTAATGTATGATTTTTAGAGTTTCTTAGGAAAAACCTAGATATTTGTTTTTAATGGTGAGCATTTACCTGTAATATGCATAAAAAAGTTATCTTTAACTTTTCCCTAGAGGGATGCAGTTGAGTTTCAGGGTTGTTTAATGATATCTAAAACAAAAGAAAAATGAGGGATACCTTTTCCTGTAGTGAGATCTCATTTCATCTGCTTCTGGGAAAGCCTCAGATTGCTAGACATTGAGTGAAATGATTATGCAACTGAAGTTACCATGATTTTAGCATTAATATTTCTGGAAGAACATTGATATTTCCCGGAAGGCTGTCTTTTAGGTTAGTGAACTGCTTTTTAAAATTTTATTTTATTTTATTTTGTGGGGTGTGATGGTGTAGGACCTTTAAAAATATTTTTGTTCAGTCGAAGAGTAGGGGATACAATATGTTATTGCAGCTATGTGGCAAGACTGGTAAGTAAGGCTCAAGCTGTGGAAGACAGTCTGTGGTGTAACCCAGGGCTGAAGGTGTTCCATTAAAGTTATTCATTAGATGTTCTCTTGTGATGAGTGGATTCAGAGATCAGCAGCCCTGGCTTTTGAACCACTTATCAATTAATGAGAACCCAAAGCTGCAATGAGTATGGTGATGAACATGGACTTGCTACAGTAGAAGCCTGTCAGCAAGAGGAGGTCACAGCAAAATCCAGCAATGCTCCCCACCCAGCCCTGAATAATGAGAGAATTGAACAGGAGTTGCCATTGCTGGAAAACACCCAACAACACACACTGTGAGCCAGCCCCGACCCTCAGTGGCAAAATCCAGCTCATTGTGGGACTGTGCCCTACAAATGAGAGGAGCTTCCTCCAGTGTGGGGCTCTCAGCACAGAAAGTGCTCAGGGTTTGCTGCACTGGAGGGCAAACCCCTTCCATTTCCCCCACTGCAGGGCTGCCTGGAAATCACCTGGCTTCCTCCTGAGAGCCCCCAGGGTGTTGTGCTCTTCTGCTGTGCCTCTGGTTGCAGTTGCCTAATTACCAGGATGAAAGTTGTTTTTCCACCAAGACTGTGAAGGATGCATGGCTTCTCATCAGTCTTTGTTTGCCCTAAGAAAGCAGTAGAGGAAGAGAGGTTTGTGCTTGCTTAGCAGTCCTGTGCTTCCAGAGAGCTTATTTTCACTACTAAAATGGATTTAATAGGGATTTTCTTCTATCACATCCTTGATGCCCTGAGCAGTGTTTTCTGAAGAAACAGACTGAAAAATGTATTTTATTGAAACTTGGTTCTCTGAGCTGTAGGTAGTTTTTGGAACATGGTACATTAGGCACAGTGGCACCTTTGCCCTTTAAACAAAACGACCTTCTGTCTCTGAATACTTCCACACAGCATTTACCTAGAGATCAAGGTACATTTTTGCCTGAGACACTTCCTCTGAAGTAACTGCTTCTGAAAGAATAAAGAATAAAGAATAAAGATCTTGATTTTTTTTAATCATTCCCCACTGTGTGAAAGTGGACGGCATCAATGGGCACCTGTGTAATGACAAACTTCTCACCCAAAGGAAATATTTTCTTTTGATGGTCTATGACTGCAGTAGACTCCAGCTATGAAGCTCTTTTAACTGAAGACTCCACATCTGTATGTGTTTTTTCCCTTAGATTTTGGGTGACCTGATTGCAAAGTGCCCTTTTTAAGAAAGAAAAAATGCTAACCTTAATAAGCCTGGCTTTTTTTATAGCTAAAGTTGCATCTGAAACAATTGCCAAGGTGGTTTCTTTACTGCTGTTCTTAATTAGGAAGTGTCACCAAAATAAATTGGGTTCAGTTTTGCAGTATCAGTATCATTTATTACAGAGAGAATGGTGAGCTGAAATGTAGGTAGATGGCTAACAACATCAGCAAGTTATTTTGTATTTTGTCAGGAGATGGTGGGATACACTGAGGGGTAGGCCTGATTCAGAATCAGACTAGAATTAGCATGTTTTTCATCCTAGAATAGTGTGGGAATTTGCAATATTTTAAAGGAAGAGGCGAAATACTTAATATTTGTTGCACTTATAGAACAAATTACTTCCAGAGAAACATCCAATGTTTAGGAATGATTCAGACTTGATGAATTACCCTGCCATATACAGTGATATAGCTAAAGGACACTTCCAGCTGGCTTCATTTTGTGTGACCAGTGTGATATATTCCCAAGAGACTGAAGCCCTTTCTAAGGAGAGAATACTTTGTCCTGGTTGCATCAACAGTCCTTTCTTGGGTACATTGTGACATCCTTTTCTGTGGGGTGTGTTTTGTCACCGTGCTGTATGGGAGATATGTGCGTAATAAATCCAGTGGAAATAAACAGTGTTTTCCTCTTTAGGAATATGTGATCTATGATTTATTTATCCACCCAGACTTAGACTAATAGCACGTCAAATGCTGCCTGTTTGTCTTCCTGTTGATATATTTCTATCAGCAGTGTCTTCTGTATCATGGATAGGAAAAATGTGAGCAGATTTATAAAACAATGGCTTAACGAGACCAGTTCTTTGATGTAAGTTAGATGGACTCCACCAGGGAAAAAAGTAAGAGATTAGGTGGAGGGGAGGGGTTTTTTGTCTGCTGTGAAATTGTTCACATTAGGCTGGAAGAAGAGTAAATGGAGACTGACTGACTCCACCAGAAGGTCAGATACTGACCTGCCTGCTGGGCCAGAGCTTGCTGATGTACCCCTGTAGCTGTACAGAGAGCTGAGATCTCTTTCTCTTGCACCTTTTCCACACCCTGGAAAGAATCAGCCTTGGTGTCACAAAAAAGCCTAGTGACAGCAAGCAAGTCAGAAACAGCTGTAGGTAAGAGGTACAAGTATTTTGATAGGGAAAAAGATGCTAAAAGAGTTTAAATGCTGCCATAACTATCAAATCTCTTTAATCTGTGCTTTTTGTTATCCGATGCTGAGTTCACATTCTTGCATCTGAAAAAAACAATTAGTGGGTGTGTTAAAGCAAAGAATGTCGAATTTGACTACAGGGTTTGGAACACCATGAGCACCCACAGGTAATTCAGAACTCTTGTGTTTCTATGTTTGCTACACCAGTGCCCTCCTGTGCAACTTTTTGCAGGGTAGTTGCTTTCTTTTTGCTTTGTCTATTTATAAACTGATAAATGGCCAGGAAAGGTAGAAACTGTTCCTATGTGCTTTATACAATACTTCAATGGCTATTTCTTTTGTTTAAGCTGCAAAGTCCATTTTAATAAAATGAATAATAATGGAGAGTGTTGCCTAGTACTTGTTGCCAAAAGGACTGGTTCTCTTTGGTCCACTAAGTATCTTTTCTACTAAAAGAGAAGTTTGCATTATATAAAATGTAGACTTTTGCCTTGAATTTGGTAATACCAAAGGTAGAAAGTATGGCTCCTCCCTGTGTTTATTTCAAAGTTTGTTTTAGGTTTAGTGCAGCTTTGAGTTAATAATGGTTCAAACCTGAACTTAAACCATGTAGGTGACAATGACACTGTTTCTATCCCCACTGTGCATACTGATAATGTACTTTTCTGCTTACAAGAGATGGGCTGTTAAGAACATGATTAAATAACATTTTGGAGTTTGGCATGCTTTCATTTGAAAGGCCAGTGGACAAAATGTAAACATTTTAAATGATTTCTGCTCTGAATGGCTGCTGTGGTTCATGGCTGGTTATCTTCTGTTTCAAAGACTTCCGGCACTGAGGCAAACAGCTTTTCTAAAAGCTGCTGGCAGTTCTGGTATGACTCCTTCTAGTCTCCTACACTTTTTCCTGTTCATTTCTTTTTTACGTTTTAAGAAAACACTTTGAATTTTCCTGCAATCTTTGATATCAAGAGATACAAGCAGAAAGACAGACTTGTGTATCTAATTGTGCACTTGGCCTTATCTTTGTCTGCAAGGCTGATGTTTACCTTTGAAAAGGAAATTATTCTTTTTGAACAATCATAGCCTCTCAGCTTTCATCATGTCTCTCTAATCTGTAGAAACTTTGCATCTAGTGTACTGTCAGAAGCTTAGTAAAGTTTTAGGAAGAGAATGTCCTTAACAAAAATGAAATAAATAAGTTTTTTAAATAAGAAAGCTCTTTTTAACAATAATTTGAGCTGATCAAAATGTTATTGATAAAGTAGTCTTTTAAATTCCATAAGGATAAAACAGGAGGCCGAAATGAGAAGCTGTAGGAAGAGAGAAAGTGAGGAGCAGTTCATTAGATTGGAGATAGATCTACAGTGGGCAGGGCTGTGTTGTTTTTAAAAAGACAAGCTTTGCATTGGGTGTGTATGAACAGGAGCATTGACAACAGAAAATCTTCTTGTCTGCTGAGGAATGGTAGGTCTGGAGCTGAAGCTGAGAGCTTCTCTCTCTGGAGAACCTAAATGAAAATAATCAGTAGTCTAGAAAGTGCAACCTGTGAAGAAAAAAAGGAAGAGATTTTGCTTTCTGACTTAAGAAAGGCAGGCTGGGAGAGGGAAGAGCGAAACAGGCGTGATGATAAGATCTGGATAAGGGTATGTACAGTTATAAATAGTTACCCAGAAGAGAAATAGAAATTAATTCTCCTTGAGCAAGGTGAACACAACACTTCAGGTGCAAAAGTACTCAGGCTAAACCAGAAGAAAAACTTTTCTAATAGCAGAAATTATTGAGCAATGGATTAGATGGGCAAGGCTGTGCAGTGTTCCTTTGTGGAGGCCTTTAATGGCAGGTTTAATCTAGTGAGTGCTCACTCCTTCAAATGAATGCTTTTACCTATGCCCAGCATAGAACAAAGCAATGCATGTGCAGCTGTGGCTTTAGAGATGAGCCTTGCTTGAACCTCTTCTTGACATATAATTCTTCAGTCTTGAAAAGAGGGTTTTCAACTGACTATTTCCTGGAATAAAACTTGTAATAAAAGTTAACAGATGAAAAAAGTGAATACTGATTTATTATCAGCATGGTAAAGTATGTAAGATTGATCATGATGTGAGAATAGAGGAGGGGCATATATTTACTTTCAACTTGTTACAGCAGGAAGGGGCTTAAAAAGTAATGCTTAGCCAAGGTAATGAAGTGTTTTGTATTATAACATTGTCATGTGTCTCTGAAGTCTCACCAGTCAAGCTGTAGTAGTTGCAGAATATCTCAGACTAAGAGGATGGCATAATAAATAAAATTTAGTCAGTTGTGGTATTGCATTCCTTGATGATGGTGATGCAGTTCTCAGCATCCTTACAATAACCAGCCATGGAAATTTTTCCTGTTTTCGGATCATTATTATTGTTTTCTGCTTTTAATAAGTACAAAGCATCTGGTTGATACCTAAAGGATTAAGCATACACTGAAGTGTTTAGCAGAAGCTGGGTCCTTAAATGACCCTCCTGTATTTCCTTTGTCATGGCACTAAACCTGCAGTGCTTCTTGAACTTTATCTGAGTAGGTGCTGCACACTGTATTTATATCAGACACATTTTATTGTTTGCATTTTGGCTTTATGAAATGTCAGAATCAATCTTATACTAATGAAATGTTCAAATTTCATCTCAGCTATGAACATAGCTGCTAATCCTATAAGATGTTTACTTTCTGCCTCTCTGGCTATGTATAGTAACAGAGAGTCTGCCAACTTAAGCACTGCTGACAAACGTCTCCCTACTGCTAGTCAGTCTAATAAATGTTATTCCACTGAGTAAAGATTTAAAATTAATTAATTCAATGTCATTAAAATCCCTTGCAACCTTTGACAAGTTTGCTCTTACTGCAGGCCAGTAAAAGTAGTTACCTGAACACTGCATGTGCCCCTGAATCCCACCAGATTTGGTAATTTTTACGTTTTAATTTTAAAATTTAATTTTAATCATTGTGCAACACAACTTTTAATGGTAGTAGCTATGTTTTTAGGTGGCTGTGTGGAGAAGAAAGTCGAGAGACAGGTAGGTTGTTTCAAGAGATGCAAAACAGAAGGGATAAAGGTAAGCCAAAGGGCATTGACCAGAGTCTAGTCTTCCAAAAAATCCTACAGTGTAGTTACCAACCTCCCAAGCCTTTCTTTAGAATTTCTCCTTTGGTATTCTCAAAGTGAGAGTTCTATAATTCCCAGCATGAAATCTCAGGCTGCATTCCTTGTTGAAGGCTGTGGCCGAAGAGTTCACAGCTCTGTCCTGTGTGGGTGCGTTTGTACATGTAAGGACATTTTTCACATTTAGTTTCTAAGCTTCAGGCCCTGATTTGCCACATCCACGGGCTCTGAAGAGTTCTTTGCACCTGTGCAACCACCACCAGGAGCCTGCTCAGGCCGAGGGGTGTATTTATTTGCATTGGCATTGTACCTGAGGAATTAGCCAGGAATAGGGCCCTGGTGGGCTGACCACCATAGAAGAAAGGTCTTGACAAAAGTTTTTCAGACTTCTGACACCCAGGGAATACTTGGTTTTAGATGGGAATTGCAAGGGAGATGGCAGACGTGGCCAAGCAGCCCTTACCCTGTGCAGCTCCCCTGTGAATGATCAATAGAGCTGCCACACCCACAGCCCTTGGGGGCACTCCTGGGGCTCTTAGTCCTGCTGGGCCTTTGAGAAGGGATGAATGGGGACAGCACACAACTGTCTCCCCTGTAAACCATTTAGGAATTACTGAACTTGGAGCAAGCTGATGAGGAAGAGGATGTAACACTCCCAAGAATATTGTGGGAATATGATTTGACACCTCAGTTGTTCTGATGCCGACGAACACAAGAGTCAGAAGCAGTCACTGATGGTTTGGTGCCTCTGGTTGGTGCTGCCCAGCTATTGACTGAGGAGAGCCATTTTCAGATGCTTCCCATCAGTGTTACTCCTCCTCATAGTTGATGGACAGCAACCAGCCAGGAGTTATGACTTTGGCAGTTTAGTACAAGCTATAACCTGACATGAAACCTGGATGTGTCATCTCTGTTTCCACTTATTTAGGCAGCAACACTGATGCAGCTAAGGAAGTTTTAATTTTCTTGGATTGAAAGGTCTTTGTCTCAGAAATCAACCTCTGATGTGGCTAGTGGAGACCCTGTTAATTCACTTTCCTTAAACTTACAGTATTTGTGTCTTCATTGTTCCAGGGTGAACAAAAAAAGTTCACTTTTCTAGGTGACCCAGCATTGCCTTTCATGTGTTCAGAAACAGAAGCCTAGATTTAAAAAACGTAAATGAGATTTTTTCATAGTGTTCATGTTTTTTCAAACCTCATGAATAGCATCCCATGGGCTGTATTCTTGTGAATAAGTTGTGTTTCCCTCTCGTAATACTTACCCTTGTCTTGTTTGATTCTCTGTTTTAAGTTTGCTGGAGTTTCTGCTTACTTTAAAGTGTCTTATTTTTGTACCCATGAAGGATTTATCATCAAATCAATGTCAAAGCAAGACAAAGAAGTCCTGATTCAATAAATGATGTTTTCTAGGGTGACATGGGGCCAAATACACCTTTCTGCTGTTCAGGACTCACAATGATCCTAAAACAGCCCTTAGACTTAGGAACTTACACCTCAGGAAGTCTGAGGCAGAAAAGTGTAATCCCTCAACACCTACTTGAGACACATTTTCTGTTTAGTATTTTTACCTTCTCCTTCTCTTTAGTTCCTGCTCTCCCACTTAATGTAATGCCTGTTTATTGCAGACTGCTTTTAGTTTGGTCCTTTTAAAAGCTCCCTGAGGCACGATGATGGCTAGAAATTAATGTATTCCCTTCCCGCACATCCAGCAGATGTGTGTATATTGAGTTAGTGTCTCTAGTGTTTAGCTGATTTCTCTTCAGAGCATGGTTGAATCACTGCTACATACCAAACCCATTTGTGGCCTTTCCTCTAACTACAGAGATAGGTAGATTTATATACATATTTTTAGCTTTAACTGCAAAGGGCTTGTGTGACTTGCAGATTTTTATAAAATCACTAAACATGCTGTGCTATTGGACAGCACAGCTCCTGGTGCTGAACAGGGCTGGATTCAGCAGGAGTGTGTGCAAGGCAGACTTTGTATCCCGAGACCTTGAACTGCTTTCCTGTGCCATCTTTGCTCAACTTATCTTTTTCTTACTGGTTGGAATAGAAGCCATCTTTGAAGAGATTACTGCTGGCTGAAAAGCAGAGACTTTGGTTACCATGCCAGGTAAAAGCGTCCTTGCTAAGTATTCCAGTTAACTGTATTCCTGTTTCTCCTTTTCTAATTGGGAGAAAATACTCTTCTAATGTTCACAATACTCAAAGCCATGATTGTTACATCTCAAGTGTGGTTGAGGTCACTCATTTTACATGTAAATGCTTGTGTCTTATTTTCTATCAAAAAATTGAGGTCAGTCTCCACCGATTTGCAGACCTCTCTATCATCATCCCTCTTGCTGAGGCAGTCACCAGAAGTAACTCTTTGGAAGAGCATTAGTCCTGTCCTGCTATTCCAGCCCTACCATAAAGCAAAGTGCCATCATACAAAAAACTGAAAATGCCAACTTCAGCCTGCCCTGAGTTTACCAAGATAAGACACCTTAAGCATGATTTCCTGGAAAGTCCCCCCCAGCCCCTTATGGTAGACAACACACCCTTCCCACTGTACTAGAAAGACTCAGCTGTTCAAGGAAAGTCTTTTAAAAAATATAGATTTATTTTAAGCACATGAAACATCAGGAGAGGCACAGTTATAAACAGAGAAAGAGCTTGTGGCCAGACTGCAAGCAATAACTTAGAGGCAGAGGTTACCATTTCACATATGAAAACCTGCTGAAAGTTGCTTATTTTATTGGTAATAGACAGTCTAGGCTTTGGTCATCTCAGTTTTAATTTGAAAATATCTTCTCATTTCATCCCTTCCAAGTTTTTATTGAGAAGTATTTGCCTAAATACCTATATATTTTAAATATTGCATAAAGTGCATTCAGAAGAAGGATGGAAAAAGGTAAAGGCCCAATTTCCAGGGCATTAGAGAGGACTGAGGCAAAACATATTCAAATCATTGACTAGAAAGAGCTTGGTTTTGAACCAAACCCCAAGAACACTGAGTAATGGCACAGTAATGCAAACATGGTTTCTGGGAGACAGCTTTAGAGTAGATACTAAGGACTAGAACTATGGTTTGACAGCATATTTGCCTTTTGAGCTTTGCAGAGCAAGGTCACATTCCTCCGTTGATAATTGCAAGAATAAAAAATACACTGAAGTTTGAAATGCTCTTCCCAATGTGATCCTGAACAGTTGTTACTGTAAACATGGTATTTATTTTGAAATAGTCCACTAATTCTTAGGTCTTACTGCCTGCATTTTCCTCTAGAGTGTAAGCTGCTATCTTGGAATTCCAATTAGTTTTTGTTGCTAGAAGTGCAGCCATTTCCATCTGTCACCAGCCTTTAGGCCTAAAGTAGTTTCTGTTAACACCAGTGAACCAGCATGTCCTGTTCAGAAGCTTAGGCTTTCTGGTTCATAAGTAGTTAAGAGCAATCTAAAGACAGCCAAAAAAGACAATCTTAACTCTCAGCTTCCTGTAACTCATTTTTGTGTGTCTCAGAAACTTGAGAATGGCTAAGTGATATTGCAAGTTAAAACACTCTACTATAATTTTTTTCCCTTAAGTAATGTTGGAGATGTAGAGGAATTGAGCTGCACCAAAAATTCCACTTATTTTTAGACAAGTGGACTCCTCAGTCTCCATTCTGAGAGGACACTGCAGTGCTGGAGCCTTATACCCTTCTTAGCATACCAGTTACTTTTGTGGAAGCATGAACCTGGAAGACATTGAACAACATTCCCAGTACTGTGATACTGACATTAAGGATTGAAGAGTGGTATTTCCCTTACAATCAAACAGGAATAACTACTCCTGATATGAAAGTAAAAAAAAAAAAAAGAATCTTTTTTTAAATTGTAACTTCCATCTCTACATCGGTTGTGCTTATGAAAAGCTGGGGAAAAATGCTGTAGAATTCAAGAGCTGAATTATTTAACTCTTCTCAGTCATCCTTTTTGTCAGAGGTACTTGAGCTATCTTCTTCATTGCCTTCAGGACAGACTTTATTTCTTGCAAGTGATGTTGTTTCTGAGACCAGGGCTGTGCTCCTAACTGGGCTGTGTCTGCCTCTGGGCATCTCAGTGTCTTGCTCCTCAAGCATACCTAACTGGTGTCTCTGAAGATCTAAGTATGTAGTAAACAACGTGGCATATTCTGGATGCTTGAGTGCAAAGTTCTTGAACTCCTCTGAAAAACATTAAAAAACACAGATGCTACAGTGCAGCAACAGAATCAAAGAAAATTTTAGTGCCTGCTTCTTTCACTGAAGCTGATCTCCAGTTAGTTCCCTCTAAAAAACCCCAAGAGTATCATACACAGTACCTAAGTCTGTGCTTCAACAGCTCTCCCCAGGAACAAGGTATGAGAACTATCAGGGAATTTGAGGGAATTAAAAAAGGAAACTCCCTGTCAATATGACTATCAGAGTATTCTTTCTAACAAAAGGACTTACCATAGGAGAGCTTCCCAGTTTCATCTGTATCTATTTCTCTGAAGAGCACAGAAACATCAAGCTCGTGCAGCCCCAGTGCTGACTGAATGATAGAAACAAATTCATCTTCTGTTATAGTGCCATCCTCATCCATGTCAAAGAGCTGGAACAGACAGAACACATAGAAACACTTTGGCATCACTTTGCCTATGAACCCTCTGTGCACATCAGCCACTCATTGTGGCTTTCTGTGAGCAATGCCTGGGATTTGAAGAGCCTGGAATAGGACTAAGCAGACACTTGGCAGAGCAATGTCCATGCTATAGCTAGGAATAGAACATTCTGCCAAAACAAAACAACCTCACAGCACTGGTTCAGTGATAAAAATAATACAAAACTGATAAAAAACAAAGATGTAGATTTATTGTGACCATGAGCTATGCTAAAAATCTACTGGATTCAGCCAGTCTATACTGGAACGTCTTAGGTTTTAGTCTCCATTTTCATTAGGTTATGGCATATCTGCTATCATATTAAACTTGCTATCATAGTTTATGCTCTGACATACCTAAATTTTAGTGTATGTGACTGATCACTCACTAAGGAATTAATTGCAATTAACAAGGAATTTTGGTTTCTGGAATGCAGGCAGTTGATGTACACTGAGCATCCCATCTTGCCCAGTGCAGTGACAGTAACCATCTGCTATGAATCACCCCTGAAAATACAAGGGATGGATGGATGCAATTCTTAAATACTTGCTACAGGTAAACTTTGCCATTGTGAAGGAAAAGGTATTTAGTGGCACAGAAAACAAGTAGCAAAATGAACCCAAGTTCCATTTTAGACTGAAACAGGCTTTCACCAGCTAAACCAGATGTTTTGTGCTGAAACTGGAAATTCAAACAAATTACTGATTTTATAATCAGCACACTTGTTAAGATACTGAAGAGTATAGTCTAGGAAACATCACTGGAACAGCAACAATAGCTGCTAGGCTTGCTTCTTCATAGGAATCTGTTCTGATTAAACTTCCCTAAAAAGAACAAATCACCTTGAATAACTCTAGTGCTCATCTGAAAAGAAGCCAGTAGATATAACAGATTGCCACAAAAACTCTGGTATTTCCCAAGCATGCATCAGTACTAGGAAGCACCCAGTTTCCAATGAACATGAGTGGGATCTCAGTATGTTGTTTGTTATCTGGTTGTAACACCAGATTAATGGGTAAAACAACTGGATCTTTGTCGAAGAGCTACTAAAAAAAGAGCCAAGGATTCACAGCATGGGCATCCCTGGTCATGTACTGCCTGCATGTATCTGAGATGTGAAAGGAGTTACTGATCCTTGGCTGCTTGTACTATCAGGGCACCACAGGACAAGCCAGCAGTTCTTAGTTGCAGCCCAGTTTTGAATGTGCCAGTCCTTGATTTTTTTCCCCCCCTCTTCTTTGTTAAGAACTATGGCTCTAGTGAGGCTTGACCCACAAGAGGATATTACTCCATCTATTTTGACACTGAAGAATCACAGTAGAAAAAAACCTCAGGCAAAAAAACTACAAGTGCTGCTGAATCATTTTTGGAGTTAGCCTGCCAAGTTACATATTCATTAGTGCCTTCAGATGGCTTTTGAAACCCTTCTCTATGATGCCTGCAATTCTTCCCCTCCCTTTCACACTCTAAATGTCAATTGGTTTAAGAGAATTACTCACATTTGCATAACAGATTGAAGCTATAAACTTATGATTTGAAAGCTAACAGACTTACAGTCAGTCTTGATTTGTCAGGTTTGTAGATTTACACTAAATTGAACTTACCTTAAATGCCATCTGAATAGTCTCCTCTGTGTTGGCTGGGTTACAAAGAATAGACAAACCAATTACATACTCCCTGAAGTCAATGGTGCCATCTCCATTCTGTAACCCAAACATCCATAGCAGTAGTTATAGTTAATACTACAAATCACTTTAAAAGCTCTTCTGTAAATCATGCACTAAAACAGTTTACAATACTAGAGGTTTTTGTTCTTCCCGGGGAAAAAGCCTAAGAGCTCCCTAAATCCGTAATACTAAGGCTGCAGTAGCAATATACGTATTTTCAATAGCTACAAACTGGGTATAGATTTCTATTTTATGAACAAACAAAACACAAACAAAAAGGATTTAAAACAAAGTTTTTCTGGGCAAAAGCCACATGCAAATCTTAGATGCTGGGGCATAGAGCAGGTAATGATACCATAATAGAGATGACAATAATTCATTATTTTGAATATTCACAATAAGGGCATTAATCAAAAATATTTTAAAAGCAAACTGAAGTGTAAAGCAGATTATCCTGTGTGGATAATGTGTTTTGCAATTCAACAAGAAAAATAGTTTTTTAAAAAGTGGAGCTCCTGCGTATGAGAACAGCACAAAACTTTTTCAGCCAAGTGAGAGGGGGTGGTCTGCTGGGTAAAATAATTTAATTAAAAATAATTTCTGAAAGAAGTTAACGCAGCTGCAGCTGCACATAGAAATATGACAAGAAAAATACAAAATATAGGTCATTTTTCTTTCATTAAAGTGCAAAGACTCAGTAATCAAAACTGAGTGCAGTCTGATACAGAACTCCAGGCATTTTAGTGAGAAATAAAGTTACTATGCTTGCAAGATCATGTTGTGACTAGTTCTATGAAACTCTGGGATGCTGGCTAACTTCCCAATGCTCTGGCATTCTGGTTAAGGAGAAACAATGGGGTTACTGCCTGGAAAAAGAAATGGAAGCTAAACTAAAAATACAGGAAAACCTTCAGTGCTTGTGTAACATCACAGCAAAAAGCACTTGCAATTGTCTTTCTACACATATCTAACTGTGTTTGCAGCCTATGTACCCAAGAATATTTAGAAGAAGCAACATGTGAGCTGAGCTCCAGTTCTCTAAATGGCGAAATAGACCATCAGAATTTGAGTATTTGTAGTTATGCTACACAAAACAATCAAAACATAATATAACTTTAACAACTCTTGTTTTCTTTAAGGAAGCAAGCTTTCTGCTACTATTTTCCCTACAGCATGGGGTTTTGTTGTTGTTTTTTTATTATAATACAGGAAGTTTTAGACTTTGGAAAACAAGCAAGTTGCACTGTCGTAAGCATTCTCCATCTAGATTTGCACAGGGACTGCAAGCCAGATGCAGTATAAAGTTTAAATCAATACTTTTGTATACTGTATCAATACTTTTGAGGAAGTATCACACTTTACCTCCTGCTCACTTGTCTATTACCCAAACGGCACTACGAGGCACAATGGATAACTGAGTGCTTTTCTACTGAAGAACTGGGAGGAAGCTGAATGCCATTAGGAAGGAACTGGCCTCTTTTCTCTGGGACAACATGAATATTTTTCTGTTTGCTATTAAACAAAGTGCAGGAGGAAAAGTCTGGGCACAAATTGTAAGTTAGTTTCAAGTAGAAGGTTTCTACAAGTATACCAGGGAGGATATCTCCTTAATTTGAAAAATACTATTTGCCAAATATAAGTGCAAGATTTAGAAATCAAAGCTATGGAAATTTACAGATCAAACCAAACCAAACCACAGCACCCCATTAACATGCAGATGGCCTGCATGTATTGTGTGGTATTTCTCAATGAGTCACTGCTGTGTCCCTGGGGAAGGGCAGGGGCATGAGGACTCAAACATCTGGAGACTGCCTCTAGTACCAGGCTGTGTATTTAACTCATCTTTTCACATTCCAGCCAGTTCAAACACACCCAAGACAATTTCTGTTTAAAGTAGCAGAGCCTTGCCAAGAAATCTGCCTTGTGCAAGAGCTGTTTTGATCAACAATGTAATCCTTAATTCAAAGAAATGTACCTTTGACAGTTCACACCATTACTTTTTTTTTCTTCAGAAGTTGACATCTTAGCCAGAACTGCATAACCACCTTGAGTGGGATGCTGCATTCCAATGAAATTTCACTCAGATAGCCAGAGGTCTACTTTGGCTGTCTGTCTGCTATGTGACTGCACAATTATTTCAAGTTTCTCTAAATATAAATGTAGTATTTTAAGCTGTTTGCTTTATAACTATGTTTAGGCTTGAAGGAAAGAGAGAAAAGACTAGTTAATAGAACTGTAGGAGGGAGAAGGTCATTGCAAAAGTAGCCTTGCACAAGTCTCCAATTTTGTCCTGGCCTCCAGATAGAACTGACAGTAGCACTGAGGTTTTGCTTCAGCAGCCAAGCATGAAAAAGCAGAAGTAAAAAGGAAATTGAATGATTATGTAAGTTCACTGATCATTACAGTTATTGCAATTCTGATGTTTTTCCCCTTGTTAGAAATAACTGCACAAGACTCTACCAGTGACTGCCTTCAGGCAAACAGCCTTTATTCCAGCTTAGTGACTGCTGACAGATCAGAACAGCAATACTGACACCAAACTTAAGAGCTTTTTTTTATAGAACAGCTATACTCGTACACAGCCACTTTACATGAAAAAGTAACTAAGCTTTGATCTTCCCAATACATTCCCTAACAATAGAGTCTAGAATTTTCTGAAGACACTTATGCAACTGCCCCATCAACAACCTACAAAAACCCCTCAGAAAAGCTGACTAGCACATGCACAAGAGGAATCCCTACACTTGAAGCTGATCCATCCACCACTAGCTCCATCTGCCTCAGAAAGACTAAAGGCAAACACTACAGCTGCGTAGCAGAGGATTTTAGTCCCCCGGTGTATCTTCCAGACAGAGCTGCTTCTTTGCCACGCCTTCAGGAATACATGGTCAGCTGCAGCCAGTCTTCAATGGTCACTTTGATGTGCCCACTTCCATCGTGGTCCAGGGACCTGAAGGCACGGAACATGCTGTCCAGGCGCACCAGGCAGCTGATGAAGCTGTTGAAATCCATGCTGCCGTCCTCGGCGGCATACCTGCGCACGATCACCTGGCACAGCTGCTCGTGCAGGTGGAACCCCGCAGCCTTCAGAGCGTTTGGCAGCTGGGCTCTCCCAACAGTGCCTGAGTGATCAGTATCATAGTGCTTGTACACACACTGCCACTTCTTGACGTTGTTCCACAGATACTTGAACTCCTCAAAGCCCAGTTTGCCGCTCGTATCGCTGTCCATGACGGCGACCATGCTACGGCAGGTGTCCAAGCTGAAGCCGTCTGTCTTCAAGTCCTGGTGTCTGGAAAGGACTTTGTTCAGGATGTCCCTTAGCTCTGTGGCACACACTTCCATATCATCTCCAGCCAGCTGGGCAAACAGGCGACGAAACTGCCTGATCTCATCACTCTCCTGAGCTTCCACATTTGTAAAATGATTGCGAGGAGGTGGAGGTGGTTCTGGATTATACTGAGCTGCCGCTTCACTTATAAGGTTGACGAGACCTCCAACAAGTCCTCCAATATTCCCTGCACCTCCACCTCCTGTTAGGAGCCCTCCAAGGCCACGTGCAAGGCTTCCTCCACGACTGCTGCCACTTCCTCCGCTCAGCAAAGCTTTAGCAAGAAACATCCTGAAGATTTTTTGAAGCAAGTTACTCAAAGATGCAGTGTTCTGTAGCTCTCCAAAGCTGTTTTGTGTCTGACTTGGGTGTGGGCAAAACACAGCTTATCTGCATGCTCAGACTTTACCGTGCCTGAGCATGTCTCTGGCTGCCAGTTACGTCTCACTAGTTTCTGTCAGGTGTTGGTACACCTCTATTTCTTTTCTTCTTTGCATTGTTATGTTTATGTGATTTGAGGAAACATTTTAGAGAAAAAAATTAATGAGGTTGAAACCCACAAAGCAGAAGTCTCAGAATGCCTGTGCTCATGCCTGAAGTAATTTGAAAACAGGCCTGTTAGATGAGTGTGACTATTCCTCAGTTGTGCTGAGGCACAACTGCAGGACTCTTGCAGGACAACAGCGTGTGTGCAAAGCAGCACATGAGGAGGCCTAAAAGTGAGATTATTTCTGTCTCTGCTCTAGTCATTGATGCTTCTGCTATAGAGAGAAATGCAGGCATTTTTGTCATCCTCTGAGAGAAGCAGAAAATTGAAGATTAGCACTGACTAGGGGCAAAGCCTAAATGATCATGTTAACACACAGCCCCCTTTATGGCTGGAGAGAATAAAGAGGAGTCCCTGTAAAGTTTAACAGCATCCTTCACAAGAATAGCAGGAACACTCCAGTGTTCCAGTTAACACTCCAGTTAGCTTCACTCTGCCTTAAATTATCCAATTCATTAAAAATCCTAACTAAGCTATCAAAATCTGCAAAAGAAAATATCCAGCTATTACCAGCATGAAGATTACTGCCTGATACTGGTGCAGCAACTTGGCCCAAGGGATGGCTGCCATCTCACAAGGCAGAAACTAATGAATGGTTTCTCCACTGAAACTTATGAACAAAACTGTAAGAGTCACCTACCTTGCTTACAGAAACTGTTAAGCAAGAAGCATTTATTAAGCTGGGCATAATGAATTATAGTAAATACCCTTTTAGTACATGATTTCTAACAAAATACTGTCATGAAGTCAGTTAACCAATTACTCACCCTGTCAAAAAGTAGAAACAACTCTCTGAGGACATCTGAAATAGGCAACTTCAAGTACTCAGCAAACTCCTCAATTCCAATTCTTCCCCCTTTGGAAGCACTTGCAATAGCAGCAAAAGTATCCAACTGCTCTCTGACATGATTCCATTTTAGGCTATGCAAACATGAGGGAGAGGAGATATTTCTATGCAGCAGTTCTCGGACAGATGGAATTTCAGTAGGAGTTATTACAGTGTTCAAAGATGAAAAACTGCCAAACAGGGCATGTGTGTACAGCATTTCTAATGCTTTACTTCAGACCAGATATTTTACTTTAAATCAGTAATTAAGGACTGCTCCCCTCTGGTTGCTAATATTAAAAGCAGGCAGTTCTATGCTTGGGTATGTCAGACTTCCACAGAGCAACTTCCCAAACCTAGAACTGTCTGTCCAATTATTAGGCTGGTCCAGCAGAGCTTTTCATTACCATAAATTCAGGTGTATCAATATTTTGCTGCATCATGCTCTAGGGTAAGTATTTTCTTGACAGAGGGAGCAGGTCTCAGCTCTATTAGCAAACTCTACCCAAAAATCACTATTGCTAGAACCTCAGAAAAGTCAGATCTCTGCAGAAATACACCACTGCATCTTGGTAAGAGTACTTAGAGTGCCATGTAACTATTCCAGATGGAGTTCTATAAATGGATACATAGCACATAATAATAATTCAAGATTTATTGGACACATTCAGATTTCACCACAGCCATGCCAGGTTATTTGATGGAGTATAATTACATGGCTCAGTCCTCAAATTCCACTGTATCCAGACAGAAAAAATTGACATCATTAGTGACACAAGGCTGCACAGTAAAACTAAGAACAGTAAGCTGAAGTTTCAGGCTGGAAAGAGGCTTTTTACTTCCTGCCACAAGCTGCCAGTGCCTCACCACTAAAGCAATTTGAATTTGTAGCAAGATTACCATCAAGTGCTTAAAATTGGTACTGCTTTACTTTTCTCACCCTTTGGTGAGAATAATATTTTCTCTTGCAACACTGGAGACAAAAATTACTTGGGATTAGTCCTTACTGGGATTTTTCTCATCTCTGATTTCCTTGTAATTTATGTAAGTTCTATACAAAAATACTTGCATACACATGGCCAAGTCTGGTTATTTAATCTTTGGCACACAGCCATCAACACCTGCAGCACTTTAGTAATTACAGTACCAAGAGATAAAAATTCCCTTACTTGAGTTTCTTGCTAATTTTGGTGAACTCCACCAGCCCAGCTTCCATGGGTAAAGTCAACTGCCCTGCTGAAATCATCAGTCTGCAATCTTCAAAAGTGTGATCAGTGACTGGCACATTCAAAGCACTGAAATAAAATTAAGGAAAAAGCAAAATCAATTTCTGATATGAAAAATAACTTTCTGTTGATGGTTTACCCTTCTCTGATTTGTGAAACAAATGGTAATTCATTCTTGCACTGCTGCAAGTAGGACAAAACAAAACAAACCATTTCATGAAACTGTGAAACCACGTTTTGGCAGCATCATGAAGTTTTAAGATTTACAATCTTGTAAATGCAGCACAGTAATTCTGCAGAAGAAGCCATCATCCATTTATTCTTGCCAAGCAAGAACAGATAATTTTATTCCAGTTTTCTATGAATTGACAATACTATGTCCCAATGCAGGACAACCTTCTCTATGCTCCATGTAAAAGCAATCAGAGTAATCTAGTATAGAAGTTTGACACCTCTTAGTGAAAATCTAGAGCAACTCCTATATATAGTACTATATATAGTACCTTGATTGAATTGGACTTTATGGCTAGACTATATGTGGAATTGCTGGATACAAAAAACAGTTCTCAAAGGCTTTGTTGATGACTGATTACTTACTTTGCCATGTTTTGTCGGACTCTGTTGGCAAAAAAAATTGGATCATTCTTTTCTTCCTCAGTAGGAACATGAACAGGCAGAAACTGAAAGGGATGAGTTGTCCAATTAATTCAGTAGTTATCACTTCATTAGGAACAGGAGCAATTTCTGATTTTTGTTTGAGTGCAGGAGAACTGGAGAAAAACATCAGCCATGCAATGAAAGGACTGGGCGCTAGAGGTCTCAGGCACCTTAGAAACTGCTCAGGCTCTTCTGCCCTCCCCACATAAATGAGATAGACTCCAAAATTACCTCTTAAAGATTGGTAGAAGCTTCTTTAATATGTAACCCCCTCCCCAAAAGAAGGAAAGCATAATAAATACATACTTGGTTAGAAGATTAAATGCTGCACTGGTAAGAATGTGAGTTTGAAATACTGCACACTTCAAAGATCCTTTTTAAGTGATGTTATATATTGGACTAGTGTATATGAGAGTTAAATGTTTCGAAGTACACACTGCAGTCCCACCTCATACCTGTGAATTGTATCTGTCAGCATGTGACTGGTGAGTTTCCTGTACACATTCCCCCCGTGACAAAACCATTAAGGAATCATAGTTCTAAGTAGCACACTAACTGGATACAATTTTGGAACTCCAAGCAGAAGGAAAAAAAATCCAATAACCCCCTCTCTTACCACACCCAGGAAACAACCCAGTTATCTAAATGGTAAGATGTTCACTATTAAGGATTCAGTATTAACATGCAAGAAGTTGGAAGTACCTTTTCACTAAAATAGCCTCTAGATGAACTATTATCTATTGTGGCATGAACTAGCACTTGTTTGCAAAGTAGTGTATGTGGAGGAGTGCTTTGCTCTTTCTGCTTCAGTCTACAGTGTTTGCTCACAGACCTGTTTACTGTGCCTTTTCCCAGCTATGGTTATCATTTATCTGAGTTCTGCTGCTCTGCACTCTACCCTTAATTCCCAGAATACAACAATTCCAAAATAAGGTGCTGCTCATGGCTCATTGGAAGAAAGCTGTTAATTATGTGCCAGCATCTTGCTTTAGTTAGAGTGCATGTATTTGTGATGCATTATTATAGTGCTAACTGTCCTACAGAAAGACAGTTCATTCTGAACAGCATTTTAAAGTTTGTTTTTAAGGAATGCTTATTCTTTAGGATTAAAACCAGTGAATTTATGGAATTATCTGCCAAATAACCATAACAATTTTCTGTTTATAATTAAAAGTTGTCTCCCCTATAAGGAGAGGAGTACTCCAGCTGTTCACAGGAATATTTGAGATTTCATTCCTTCTGTAAGCAGTTGCCAGCTTTGTTCAAGGTCTGAAATAGGTCCTTGGTTATAATAAACTCCACTTCAAAAGTCACATAACTCTTAAAGTGAGAAAGCACAGGCACACAGTACACAGAAAACTCTGTCATCAATGGGTGAGATGAAGTCATAACTCCAGGTTTGTCTACGCAAACATGGTCGCGGTTTTCAAAGTGGTCATTACTTCACCTGAGGCTGAGGTCTGGCTCACAGAGCAATGCCAACTCCTGGCAGCTTAAACACCACCTTCAAAAAAAAACCCCTACAATTATTCCTAAAACCTGTTTGCCAGAAACAACAGCTGAGGAGCAAGAATTTGGTTTCTTGACCTCCTGCAGCGGCTGCATGATCTCACACCCTCAGCTGCTTATCTGCTGGGGAGTGGCAAGTACATCTTCCCAGCCAAACTCAGTCCTGCAAGAAGAATTCTTCACACATCTTTCAGCAGAAAAATATTTCTCTGATCTGCTTGTGAGCTAGTCTTAATTCCAAATTACAGAATTTGCCAAATGCTGTATTTTTTGCAACCCTAAAACTCACTGCCAGGCTCAGCTTCTTGTTCAATATCCCAGAATTACCTCTTGATTACACCTTCTACAAATATGTGTCTAATGCATGCACTAGACAGTAACAAGATGCTCCCATAAAATTAATTTCATTGTTCCACAACACAGACTACATTGCCAATTGTTAGCAGTAACAACACTGCTTGTATTCACAAAGCTTTGGACTCTGCTAAATTCTGTGTTTTGCAAATAAACAGCAAAATGTGTAATTTTCTCCCCTTCCTCAGGTTCCTAAACTAACTTATTCCACACTGACAATCCTTTGTGATCTGGTAAGGAATGTGTTTTGAAAGCTGCCTCTTTGACAGGGAGCAGTTAGAGTGAGGGTGCTCACGTTAAGAAGTGTGGATGATGTTTCAGATGTCGTTCATCTGTCTCTGTGCTGTGCAGGGGATTTTAATGATCAAGGGAACTGGTTCCTTATATGAGGCTCAGTACAAGTACTTGAATGAGCTCTTAGTTGTAGAAATCTATGAGAGTCCAGCCAGGAGAGATGATGAGGAAGAGAAGGTTACTTTGAAGGGATCAGAGAAATGGGGAGGTGGGAAAAAGAAGCTGTTACCTTTGACAGAATGTATGCTAATTCTTAGTTTTAACATCTGTAGAATTCATGTGGTGATAATTAACAGTGATTTTATAATGCTCTAAAAATAAAGGCATTTCTGGAAGGTGTCTTAGAAACTCATCAGAATGATACATACATATGGACAACAAATTAAATCTATTACTTACTGTGATGCTTGTTCTTGTTTCTGAGATATTTATTCTTCACTAAAAATAACTAATAATGTGAATAATTCATTTATATTAAAGCAAAAATTCCCTGGTTGCTAAATCTTAATATAAAAATATTTCCAATTCTTACCTCAACTTCTAATCTTGTGAAGATCTGACACAGTGTCATTACACACAGCTCTTTACTGCAGACAAAGAGAAAAAATAAATTTTACTTATTTAAAACAAAAGTATTTGCACGTCAGTAGATCAAACATTTTAAAGCACAAGAAACAAAAGCCACTATTAGGCAAGGTTTTTAAGTACCTTACGGTAGAGTTTCCCAAAAAATTAATTTTCACATTTTTTCTAACAGGGCCTCTGCATAGAGCTGCTGCTTGCTCACAGGTCAGGCAACTTGTCAGCTTACATGCACATTAACAATTCTGCACAGCTCTTTGGCCACTAAAATGTCTCCTCTTTAAGAAGGTGCATGGATACCCGATTTTAAACTTGAAGAGCTCTGATTCTGAGAAATATCTTTATCTTTTATTCTCTCAGCTGCAATATAGGACCAGTAACTTCCTTATGAAACCCAGATTTGTTAGTATTTGCAAATTATAGTAACATTTGCAGAGATATGTTAATGAAGTGCCAGTACGGTCAGGACCATCAGTGCTTTTTAAAAAAGTCTCAAATTTTAGGATCAACAGATAAGCTAGGGGGAGGAAGAAACTGCTAAGGAGGATAAGCACAGTCCCTTCTACTTCTGATTCGCTCTTTTCACTGTGATATTTAAGCAGAAATGCACATTTGATCTTTACAGCAGGTGTGTTATAGTAGAAAACTCCCAAGCAGTCTTTCTCTGTTCTTGTTTTGGACAAAATAAAAAAGTAAAGGAAAAAAGTAAGAGAACCTCTGGGATCCTGTCTATCTTCTGCACAAGCCCACTCAATGCTTGATTTTCTAACACATAACAGCAGGTATTCCTCCCAGCAAGGCACAAAAGTAAGAGAGAAGTAGTAAGTGAAAGCAGGAACAATGTCAGGAGGTTTCTGAGAAGGAGACTGGTACTGTCCTGTCCTGGCCGCAATATCCAGGAAGTTTTACAAAGAGTGAGCCAGTTCTGCATTTTGTGATCTGCATGTTTGTGCAGGGAATAGTCTTCTCCTGGTTCCAGTTAGTTTTGTTAAGAATCTGTGGATTCTTCTCCATCCATCCCTTCTCTCCTCATGATTTTGCCAAGCAGTTCCTTTCACCGGCTCACAGGTTTTGATCTGAACCTTCACCTTCGAGCCACCAGGCCTAGAGCATTTCTCTATGTGAATGGGCCTCCTCCCTCCCATGGGAATACCTCTGATTTCATTTCTTTCTTTGCCTATTCCGACTCTATCATAACTGAAGATATAGCTCTATTTTAATCTTTCAGCCTAAATCCTCTACAGAGGAAATCTGTGGTATGTATTGAATTTGCAATGTTAATTAGTCTCAGTATGCTGATAAATGTATCAGCAATAGTAGTAACAGCAAAAAATCTTGGTGAAACCAAAATGAACATTTTCATCATGTCTATTGACTAAGTGTGCAGATGCTATGACTACATATATTAAAAAAAGTGTACACATATATATATATGTTTAAAAAGATAGATTAAAAGGGACTTATGATCTGTTCTACTAGTCCAGGCATGTTTCAAAATTAGCTGCCTTACTAAAGTAAGTTAGTAAATCAGGACTACTGTACCTAGATACACTACATTTTCCACATGAAAATGTGATATATGGATTCTGAAAACACACACTTTAATGAATGCTTGTAAAGTGAAAAGTATTTTCCAGACATATTTTAAGTGCAGTTGTGAAGGTTCTTTAACACTTTTCTTTCCTTTGTTCTAGTGTAATGTGCAAAACAGGAGAAAATGGAAAAAAAAGAGTGGCAGAACTGTAAACAATATTTTCCTTTGCTAACCCTTTCTCTAGCCACTCAGAGACAAAACCTACTGCATGACAGCATTATCCCCAGCCATTTCCCTCTCATAAAAACAGATCTAGAAGAACATGTGTCTTGGTTTAGTGGAATCTGTTTGGCAGATTGTATAGCAACAGGGGAAAAATTTCTGTGTGTAATTTTCAGTAGGATTAAGAAACTTACAATGAATAGCCCTGCCATGTCCAGGTCACAGTATCCTAAGGACAAAATAAAACACAGAAATGTATGACAAAACCAGATGAAAGTTAGTGAGCATGTAAATTACAATTTAAAACAGGCAGAAATTTAGTAAAAGGGAATGATGTTTTTATAGGCCTGTAGTGAAAATAAATAAAGGTGTAAAGGCAAATAGGATTCCTTGCCTTAAAAATTTGGAAATAATCATGGCAGACTTTTATAAACAATCAGGAATAACATTTATAGTTAGATACAGTAAATCATTCATTCTGATCTAAACAACAGAAGTAGGGAAAAGAAAAATTAGTAAGACTTTGTCAGTGGGTCTTACTAGTCCCTTTAGAGAGGCATTCTCATAAATATGTCTCATTTCGTTATTAAGGACATTTCGGCATAATTTATCATGCTTTTCCTTTGATATTTTGTTTCTCTTTTTTTTCCCCTCTGTGTTTATTACTTCTTATATATTATTTTTACAGGGTGTACTGGCAGATCCTTAAATCTTATCAGTGAAATGCGATACCAGTCCCCTTGAGTGGCTCACTTTTGACGTTCATTTGTAAAACGATTACACAAAGGAGTCTTTGCAAATAACAACAATAACAATCATATTTTTAATCCTAACAAAACATTAGGAAGTGAAAGTTTGGCCTTTTCTGGATTTCTTGGATGACTAGGTAATTTTAAAAAAGTTGAAAAGGTCCCAGCCCTACAGGTAAAGTGGAGCTGCACAAGGAATGCTGCATGAAAAGAACATCTGCAAAGCTGCTCTCCTGAGGAGGTGTGTTGGATGTACTGCATGGCTCGGCTTTGCTTCTGTTCAGAAACTTTGCAAGTCCCTTTGCAGGAAGGCTATTTTGAGGTTAACCAAAAAATGATGACTAATAGGGAGGTTGTGTCCATTTTAGACTTCAAAGTACAGGCTCTGTGGCACTGCAGGAAGTTTCTAACTTCCGCCACAATACTTTCCTGTGTCCCCTCTTTAGCTGAGAAGCCCAGCAGTTATTTTTCACAGTCAGAACAGCAGCTACACCATGGTGACACTTGGGAAGCCTGGCTGCTTCCAGTGCTCTTCAGTGCTAAACCTAAGGACAATATATTCTTCAGTGACAATGCAAAGTACCCACTTAGGTCAGGCTTCTGCCTTCTGTATTATTAGTTAGTAACAGAGGAATGTTCTGCTCACCAGCTTGTTGGGGTATCGGAGTAACACAGGTTGGACTGGGACTCGTGGAACAAAGGCGCCTGCAGCCACAAATTAGAACTAATTGTTACAACTAAGCTTAATACAGCAATTGGGAGCTTTAAGTGATTTATTTCAGACAACAGTACCTGGAAGGAGACATCTTTAAAAATGCAAGGAGAATGAGAAGTGTTCTACTTCAGTTTTTTGTTTGCTGTTTGCTTTGGGTTTTATGTACATTGCGGGTTGGGTTTTTGGTTTTTTATTTGTTGTTACATCAGCAGCACAACTAGCAAGATGCCAGGACATAAAAGGGTTTGGCTCCATCTCAAGGAGAAAGCTACCTAAGATCCCTGGACTGTTCAAATTAATTTTCTGTGCATTATATCCCCACTGGCATTAATTTCAAAGGATGAGAAGCTCACAAGGCTTTTGAGCAAATGAATTACTCTGTGTTCTGATCACCACAAGTGATACAGATCTGGGCACATAGGAATGGTTTTGCAACACTTCTACCAAGACACTGTAAAAAAAGTCAGGTTGCTCTCTTTTCTTAACTGAAGGGTAGCACAACAATCTAATGATCAGTGATGCAATGAAGTATGTTTCTGTGTTAAAAATCATTTGTTGTCCTGGCTCACTAAGCACTACACAAAGACATTTTATAACTTGGTTGCTAAGTCTTGTATTGAAAAATTTACAGGAATCTAAGACAGACTGTTAGCTGAGATAAAAGAACATCATGTGAGTAGGTTCATACATTCATCTCGTAACAATCACAGTTGAGTTTCTGAGTAAATAAGTTAAATGAAAACAGTACCCAGAAAAATCCCCCAACTAACTAACCATATATGTCACAGATATTTTGCATCCTACACAACAGCACAAACCAGAGAAGTAAGCTGAGCATTATAAATGAGTGCGTTTAGTACCACTGAAACTTTAATAATGTAAAGGATTACTACAGTGCTGTTGTGGATGATGTACCTTCACAAGTTCAGTTCTCACTACAGCTATCAAATCAGTATCACTTAATTTTTTCCAACAACAATGGGATAGAATCTCTCACCTTGTTTAAATGTGATCAGGCAGGATCGGTTTGTGCAGGTGCCTTCTGGGAAAATCAGTATCTTGGATTTAAAGAGAGAGAAAAATACACACACACACACACACACACACAAACACACAGATATTTCATAAAAGGATTATACTTTAGTATCTGTTATGCACAAGCTGACATTATACAAGTTCTGTGACCAGTTGTACTGTATTACAAGACTATCATTACTGCTTCCAAAGGAAACATATTAATGAAGGATGCTCATAATATTATACACCTGGTCCATCTTCATTTGGAAACCAACGCTTCCTAAGAAAGGAGTTCTGGGGAAAGGCCTTTATCAGTTCAGAAATACGGTATAAAAGGCTTTAAGTGTTTCACTTGTAATTTTAGTGTTGGTAATAATAGTATTGTTCCTCTAACAACAGTTCCTTATTGAGCTGCTGGGTATATAAATATAGGAGTCTAGGCTGAAAGGAAGTGCATGAGGTCCTTGGGCATTTACAGGCAGAGATGCTATCAGAGAAATGCCAGCTGTGATGAGATCACAGCTTGAGCAGCAGAGCAAAAGGCAGAGAAGGCATGTGCTGTGAGCAGAGCTCTGAAGGCATTAGACACCACAGCAGCCTCTGAACCCCCGTGACTCAGACACATCAACACCCAGAAGGTTTCTGAATTAGTGTCTGAGAGAGTACATGAAGTGCACTATGAACTGCAGTGTGACACAATGAATCCAGCCCCCTGTGGAACACGAGCTCTGTATTTCTCTTAACACTACAGGACCATAAGCAGCATTCTAAAAACACCCCAGCACAAAATGGTCTGGATCCAGTGTTCAGGGTGTGCTCCCACTTCACTTGGAATGAACAGCTCAAGTCTGGCTGTGAAAGAGGCCTCAGCAGGTCACACCCAAGGGACACAGACTGTTCAAGGGTATGACGGAGACAACTGCACACAACAAGTTACAGCCAGCCCTCCACGACACATCCTGTAATCAACTGTGGCCAGGGCACAGGACTAGGAATCACCCAGTGATACCCTCAATTGCACAGCTGACTCAGTCTTGGAGATTCCCAGATTACTTGACTCATAATCTATTTATGCCATAGTACACATCTAGGTTTCAGACCAAGAGCAGCACTGATGCAGGAGCCCATTCCCCTTTCCTCCCCATGCTACTTTCAGCAGATATCAGGTCTACTAGGGCATTCATCCAGAACAGTTTAGCAAATTAGTCTGTAAACTCAGTATTAAAAAAAAATTGGCATGTGCACGTTTAACTGACAAATTTAAAAACAATAATGGAGGCTCTAAAATTGTTTAGTGCAGCTTAGAAAAACACATTTATGAGTCAAAGTACCCTAAATGTTAAAAAAGCTTTTAGAAAGGTACTTATGAAGTAAAAATGTATGAAATAATGCCATTACAAAAAAATGGCAAGTTTTGGTCTTCTCTACTTGAATGGTCTCTGTTTCTGAGACTCTTCAGAAAGTAGAGCAGCAAACAGCAGATCTAGCTGTCACAGATACCCCCTACAAAATCTATTATCTTCACTCGCCTCTTCATTTTCTTAAAAAATTAAATTTGTTCCTCAGTGGAACAAAAGTGAAGGAAAAGTTAATTTTTCTTAGTCATAGTCTTAAGGGGTATCCAACTATGACTAAAGAGACTTTGTGACTTCAGCTACTGAAACAGACACTTTCTATTTTTATTTTAAGTAAAGTAACCCCCAAGAAAACAAGCCAAGAAGTAATTCAAAACACAAGGCATGAGTTTATACACAAGTCTGCACAGGAGATGTCTCCTGCACAGGAGAAAGGTCTTACATTATCACTGACAGGGTGTGCTCCCACTTATGGCAATGACTGTATTCAGTCTATGAATACTATTGTATTCATAGTATTTGAAGGCAGTGTGAGACCAGAGTAAATTCAACAGGAAGAAAGCAGAAAGGCACTCCCAAATGAGATGTCAGTAGATGCACAACTACTCCCAGACTTTCTAATTCCAAAGGATGTGGATTTCTATCCTAGGCCAGAGCTGCTGCCCCAACACTTTCCTCCCTCCTGATCAGTCCCTGTGCCTCATTAGCTCTTCCTGATGGAAAGCCACCCAAGACCTGGAAGCAGAACAGCAGCTTGCTGCTGAGGAATGACCACAGGAAACACTGCAGAAGCAGTAACTATTGCTTCCATGTCAAAATCCTTCCACAGTACAGATCAACCTAAAAATCTTGGGTTTAGTGCATTATTAACCTGAAGAGTGAAATGAGCTCCACCTCGTCTACACCACATGTGAGAGACTGAAGTTTTGTGTGAAAGTACTGCTTGTACGATCTTGGACAGTCTGGGTTACCCATCTCACCAACTGCTCATCCTCTGCCTGCTGTGAGCACAGCTGTATGGTCTAGCTTGAGAATACTGATCCACACACACCAATGCAATTAATCTGCTACACTGAAGGCAGCATGTTATGACTTGAAAAGGGAAAAGAGACAGCCAAGAGCATCTGCATTTGCAGCAGCAATTGGTACTGGCTGGATTTAACTGATCCATTTGTCACAACAAAACTCCTTCTGGACACCAGATTCTTCCCTTCTTAACCCAGTCATATACCTGAGAGCCGACTTCATTTCTGTACATTTGAAGAAACCTATCCAGCTGGTCACTTGTGATACTGTGATGCACAATAAACAGGCAATAGCAATACAAGATAGAACAGGAGTTAGCAGTGTATTTATTACCTGTGGCCACTGGCCTCTGGACAATGCCCGCCTGGTTATCTCAGCAACCGTGTTCTTCCGTGAATCAGGGTCCTGACGAGAAACTGCTACAGGCTGAAGGGAACTTAAAATTGCTGGGAAACAGATTAAAAAAAAATTGCCTTATACTAGTGCTTAGAAAACACATGGAGTTCAAGGTTTCCTTACAGCAAAAACATGTTACTCATATACTAGGAGACAGACTCCACACAAACAACTTTCAGATTAAATTGATAAGAGTGTTATTATTCTCTTTCTGCAAAATAGGAATAAGACACAGAATACATATCCAGTCTGTCAGCTGAGGAGCTCTACACTAGGTATAAACATGCAAAATTTACCCAAATACATTCTAATAATACTGCTGTTAGTTTTCACTAAGCATATCCATACAACTCTAAGAGAGTGTGGTGACTGGGTCCGCTCACAGGCCATGCTCAAGACTAACTCATACAGACTGCACTCAAAATGTAATTTTAGCTTTCTTTTTTCCATTACAAAGCATGCCCAGCTTCAATGTAAATTACAGAAAAAAAAGCCTCATTTAATCAGAAGTCTACATCAGAATGTGTGGACCTTTGTAATGAGAAACCTGGCGAAGAATTATCTTCTCTGTCCCAATCCTGTGGTTTTAAGCTAAAATCAATATATTCTCTGTTTCTTTTCTACAAAAACACTTTGCTATGTTGCCTACTAGTTTAGTTCTGGGTTACTGTATAGCCAGCAGAAAGTCTACAGCTGATTCTAGCAATAATGCAAACAGGGATTCTTTTTGTGCCAGAAGGAGGAGAAAATAATAGAAGCATGACTCATCTGATCTTTTCCATTCCCTGCATTTCCTTTTTGAGTAACTCCTCTTTTATTCCTTCCTGGTCTTGCTCCCATTAAAAAAAATCCATAACAGAGCCTGCAAGTTTACTCTTATAAATGTGGTATTTTCCAGACTGCTGTAGTTTGGGTCTGTTTTGAAATAACCTTCACTCTCATTTGTGGGCCACACTGTTAAAAGACAGCAGTGGAACAGCTTTTTGAGCTCCTACTGGGAGAATTAAAGAGAAAGCTTACAACCTGAGCAGCTGCAAAACATGCTTTCATTATAAAACATGTTCAAAATGATATTGCATTTCATACCTGAAAAGAAACAGCAAAATTTCTAGGCATTTTTACCAATTCAGAAAGATGATGTGTCATGGGAATTTCACTGGAAATAATTTGTCAGTATCTTTGGAAGCTAAAGAGCCTAAAAGCCTGCCTTAAATCACTTAATAGGTGATAACATTTTTGGCCCAATGTAGAGTCTTTGACTTGTGACTTTCAATTTTTTTTTTTTATAAATACTTACCGCCAAATATTGGAGTTGACAAATTCTCTGCTCTAGTCACTATTGATGGCATTCCAGTCAGGGCACAAACAATGGCATCAAAAAAGCTTGAATGAGGGGCTGCAACAAAGATTGGGGCTTCTGATAGACTCGCTGCTTTCCCTTTCACTTTAACTTGAAAACCCATCATGAGGTACGCGGTACGAGTCAGGCTGGAGAGGGTTGTCTGGATCATCCTCCTGGTTAACAGAAACACAGAAGTATTGTCCAGCTTACAGTCACTATTTATTTTGTACTTCAAAAGAAAAGACCCTAACAGATTTCCTAGTTCAAACCAGCAATGGGACCCACACAGGGTAGCAATGCTACTCACCAGCAGAATGTAGGGCTGAAGGGGAAGAAGGGAAGGGGACATCACCTTTTCCTGGTGGAAGATAAGGCAATGCACAGCACCTTGTGAAACCCTCTTCCCAGGCACACTATTTCTCATGGCATATTTTATGGCATTGTACCATCACACTGTTCTGAGGGGAGTAATTAGCATACGTGCTTCTTCTAGCATATTTAATTCTTCCTTCTGTAAGAATTTATGTAACTGATACTGGCTTTTTACCATCAGTTTTAAACAAGGAAAATTAAATGACAATGTTTCCTTACTGGAATGTGTTCCCACATTAGGGGACACATTCCTTTCATCAGAGTCTCCCTAATCTTTTGGTCTCGTTAGGCTTCACCTCTCCTCTCTCCTCCTCCTCCTGCAGCTGCAGTGCATCATGGCTAGAAGGGAACTTCAGTACTTTGAGGTCAGAGAGTGACTGAAACCCAGAACCCACAGAAGCAGCTGTGAAATACCACTCCAAGGGCAATGCAGCTGAGAGGAGCTGTCAAAGCTAATTTTGTCACAGAACCATAGCATAGCAGAAACGATAAAGGCTATACTGAAGCTCAGCCTATGTCTCAGTACAAAATACATGCTTAATGAATTTCTTTTCTCAACTATTCCTGTTAGGACTATTACTGAAGTAAGTCCTGGCTTACAGATAGTCTACAAATGTTTTTATACAATTTTTTTTAACCTCGAGACAACTGAAAATCTACCTATTTAAAAAGGTCCACTATTGCTATAAAATATACTCATTACACTCATGCTTCATATAAATGCATAAAACTGAGGAATCCTCTTTAAGCAAATGGAGGAGTGGAAGGAAAAAAAAGCTTTAGACCCTGAGTGACTAGGAAAAAAAAAGATTAGTTTTCACAAATATTGGTCACTTTTTCACCTTCTCCATCCTTTCAGCGGCAGAAATCCTCTTCCAGGCTGACAGAAAGTTGCAATTGATGCAGACAGCCAAGCTAGCAGTAAAATGAATGTGATGCATATGACACGGAGGGGAAGCAAAATAATCCCCTGGAGAACAGTCTGGAAAAAAAGAAGTGAAAAAGCTTAAGAAATGGTATCAACAGAAATCAGTCTGCTGTCTGTGCAGTTACTTTATAAGCATTTTAAAGTACGACCATTATTGCTTTGTGATTTAGTAAGGAAAGCTTTAATGATTCCAGCTCTTATGGGAAGTAATTAACGGTATTTCATTTTCACTTTTGAGTTCCCATTTCAGGAAGAATTAGAATATCCGAGTATTTACGTTTTTGCCTTGGATGTAGCCAGACACAGAGAGTAAACTAAATATGCTGGCTCCGGTTTATATTTGGTCCTGGTCTGCAGCATACAACCAGCTCAGATGAGTCTGCCACATATCTCCACTACAGAGCTTTACTAGCTGCCAATCTAGAAGTCAAGTGGTATCATTAAGATGACTAATTGTACTCTTGCCCTTTCAAATCTTGTGCTGAGTCACAGTATTGCTGCAAGTGATCCTCACTACTGCTCCAGGGAGCTGTGCACACACAACACAACATCATTTCTCTCAGCTGGGACTTAAGCAAAATCACAGTTTTAGTTGCTCTGGCTCCAAATAACCCTAAAACATCATTCCCAGCCCTCCCAAAGGAATCTTTAGCTTGTGTATTTTCATGCAGAGGTCCAGGAAACAGGTGTACTGGCACCATGTCACACCACGGGCAGCTCTGGTACAGGGCAGGGCAGGAAAAATTTCTTAATTGTTTTGCCCCAGCACATTAGGTTAGAAACTGTATCCTGAAGGCTGGCCTTTATGGTGCAACAAGCACTGTGCAGACTGAGCAAGGCTGGGGCTGGCAGGCAGGTGAGCTGTGTGAGCAGGTCAGTGGCACTAATCCAGCTCAGTGCCACTCATTGATGAGGATCATGTTGTGTGCAAACCTAAGCACAAAACACATCCCAAAAGAACTGTTAATAGTGACTTCTAAAAATTTATTTGGGCTGTTTTTTCAAGTCCCTCAAAACTTACCTGAGAGTGTCACACCACACTCTCAGGTCCACCAGTTCAAGTGTATGGGAGAAGTTACTGGAGGAGAGTTAAGAGTTTAACTTATTCTTGTGAGCTTACTATGTTTTATACTTCACTGGTTTTTAAGGAAATCTACAACTGAACAACAGCGTTCCTCTCTCAAAATCAACCCTTTCAAGTCAGCTCTTTAACCATGGCCTCTTACTGAACAAAAAAGCAAGGCTTTTTGCGAGTCAGTTTTACAAAATAGTAATTGAAAATAATAGTGTATACTTTATCCACTTTTTTGATACAGTCAGTTGATTCTAATTTTTCCTTTCACCATCATATTACTTTCCCTCCCACCAAATCCCTTCCATCTTCATATAATGTCCTCCTACCCTTCTCTTGTCAATACTCAGGAGAGGCTCTGCCATCTGGCTCTAAACCCTCTGACACTGATGAGGATTAAGATGAATGTGGGGCCTTCAGGACTCGCTTCTGTGTTACCACAGGCACAGTGACAACAGACCAAACATGATGGTGGATACATAGAGTAAATTAAGATAAGCCCGATAAGCAGGGACACTGTGTTGATGTTTATGTTCTGCAGGCACTGCCATACAATGTGCTTCCAGGAGAGATCTGAATTCTTAGGTCTGATTATTTCTTTCTTTTATTTAACAGTTCTGTGTAACTAGCTATGGAATTTTAACAATAACTTTATGGACAACAGGCAAAGGACTGTTTCAGATCACAGAAATGAGCATGACAGGTTTGACCCTAGAGATCTATTGCCCCCACTCACACTGGTGCCAGTTGTGGCAAATCTGAAAAAGTCAGGTAGGAAGATAAACCAACAAAGACTCCGGGCTTGCCTCCCAAAATTAGATTAAGTTTTTTTTTTTTCTCTGTATGCATCCTCTTTTACTATGATCTATAGTCCATTTCAGCTGCATTCTGTTATCCAAAATGGGCAGTGTAAGCATAATCACTGTGGTTTATCTTAAAATAATATTTTTCTTCTTGCAAAAAAGAATATATATATGTACTGACCTAAAATGAAAAATAAAGGATGTAACAGCAAAAGCAAAACAATCCTTTCTTCAAAACTTTAATAAATTCATTAATTTATTTCAGACAGATGTACAGGTGGTACTGATTTGCTGATGCAAGCTATTGGCTTTCCAGGTCACTGTGTAATGAGGCAGAATTGGTTTCTGCTCCATCAGCTGCAGAGTAGGGCAAGAAAAGGACAGAAAAGAAAAAGGTCAAGGTAGACTAGAAAAGGGAAAGCATAGAAGAAAAACATACAAGGAAAACCACAAAATTTAATTACTACTCAGTAGGATCAGAGCCATTCCAGCTTCTGTGCAGCAATCACCAAGATAGAATTCTTCTGAGTCATCCAAGGAACCTTTTCCCACATACTGAATCACCCATGTACTTTCTGTTTACTGTGACTGCAGTAACTGCATATCCTGTCACTGCAGCAGTCCTGGCAGTCCAGCTCCCACCCCCACAGCTGACTGCTCCTTGATCAATACATGGCAGGAACCTGGAAAGCAGAAAAGCAGGTCTACCAGAAAGCCACAGAACTCCACAAGAAATTCTGTTCAACTTTAGCTGCTGTCAAGGAAGCAGCAGCAGAGCAGGCTGGTGACCACAGCGAAGTCCAGCTCCCACTGAAATACTCTGACATCTGAAGCTGTGATCAGATGGATTGTCCTCCACAGCAGCAGACACAGGGCAAGACAGTGTTCCATGAGCATCCAGAGGATGTCACAGCTCTCTCTGCCAGGCAGTCCAGCTGCTTGCTTCCAAAAATACTCTTCTTAGCATGCTGGTTGTGGTACTACACAGTTCACCACTGCAGAAAGTCCACTGAAGATCTCTTCTGAATAAACTGGAATCCAGTAATGACTTAACTAGAATTTATGCTTTGCATTTGCAGTTCAGAAGTTAGGACAGCAAGTGAGCAATCAGGAACAAAAGAACTAAAACTAAAACTCAAGAAAAATCTCAACAATGAATTGCAGTCAACATCAGTCAGAGGATGGAAACCATCCATTTGAAGTTTTAAAACTGTTTGGCACATGAAGATGTTTAGCACAGCCCAACTGATCCTTGCTTTGTACATTCTAGAGAATGACAAGTAAAAATAATCAATAAAGGATGGCTTGTAAACTATTATCAGGAACTGGCAAGAAATTGTAAAATCTTCTCACTCCACTTGTTAGTCCGGCTGTTTTTATATTTGAAGCTGAATGAAATGCAAACAGCTACTGTCTCACTTTCAAGCTCTATTCATCAGGCATACAGCAGCCTTTGCATTCAAGGTCACCCATATATGGAAATCCTGCTGTGGACTCCCAAAGAAAGAGGGTTTTGAAATTGTATGTTTGTACTGGTGTATGTTAAAGAATAGTACAGAATTGGGACACAACAAGACTATCTTTAACATGCAAGAATGGAGAAACACTACACTTGACATGAATGGAAAGAGAAGGGAGACTTCCCTTTTCTCAAGTTTATTGTAACAGTGTCTCATAAGGCCTTGATCCCCAGCAGGTCTGACTGGCAGTGCTGAGCAAGAGAGGAGCAGATGTTTACAGGACAAAGCAATCAGCAAGAAATATCCCAGCTCTTATGACCACGGGGGGAGAAGAACAGAAGGGAGCAAACCACAATACAAAAAAGGTTCTCTCTTGTGTGTTTTTCTACTTTACAATTCTGTGACTGTTTTGCCCCTCAGCTCACTAGCACCAGGCCCTAACCCTTCCAGGTGCATTATGGAGTAACTTAAAAATGCAAGCTTTTGAAAGTAGTTTGTGTATCCTCCAGAAAGGACAGCCAGCACAGAAAGCTGTCCATTTCTGGAACCTCATTAAGAACCTGATTTCTTCAGGGTTCATGCCTAAAGCAAATGATTCGGATGTACTTGAAATGCGTTCCAGGCTGCTAGTAAAACATAAGGGATAAAAGTACTTGAAATTGTTTGCCAGGTTTCTCACATTTCCTCTACCCAGCTACCTTCAGGGCAAACATTGTTTATAACTTCAGGAAGATCTGTATGAAACATAAAATATTTAGTTTTGTATGTCAGCTGCAGAAAATGCTGTAATTTCATCTATAGATTGATCTCTCATTGTCCTCAATCATATATTCATGTTTGGTTCATCAGCTAGTTTTTAAAGAACATTTTTCAAAATCAAAGATATTTTAGTTGTTTGAGTATCCTCTAAGTCTTGTGTGTGCTTGTACATAAGTCATACTGGGACAGCACTCAGCTCAGGGGTCTGATTCAGCTCACCCAGTGAGACCAGTCAGTGACCCAGTGGAATATGGGGTACTATTTTTTGTCATACACCCTGCAATATGGAGCCAAGAGATTCACTCCCCTCTTCCCAACCCAGGCTTAAAATCAGCCTAAGGCCAGTTAAGCATCAGAAACAGCATGACTGAAAAAGTTATCTTCTGTTTTATCTTTTCATATCAGAGAGAAGTTGACATCTTAACTCTGGAGCTGAGACATCCGACATGACTGACCGATGGGTAGTATTTATTTCTTGACACAGGACCTGTTTTCTCTAGGAGTGATGTGCTATCAGTAATGACTGCACAGGTATTTCCAAAAGCTTGTTTCAAGTTTTGTGCTAAAGTTTTAAGTCAGTAAGTCTCTGTGTATGCATTGAGCAAGCATGCAGCTTGTGGACTCTGAAAGGCTGAAGAACTTAATGTCAAAAACAGTGACTTTGTTTATGCTGACCATCCTTTGCATCTTTCACCGTTTACATAACTTCCTCGTGTATCTGCTCTCTAGATTAGATCAGGAAGCAAACTATGCCGTACAGGGGAAGGAAATGTTCTCACTAGCAGCCTGTTCCCGGCAATGCCAGGAGCTGTAGATGCGAACCAGAGCCGGGGCTGTTCCGCTCCCGTGCGGGCGGCGCTGGGCACGGGCGGTGCTGGGCAGGCCGGACCCCGCAGCCCCGGTGCCGGCGGCATTTTCAAACCTCGCTCGCTCACACTGCGCTCCGCCCGGGCAAGGGCGCTCGAAAGCGGCCAGTGCCCCCCAGCCCGCACGGCTGGAGCCCCGCGGAGGCCCGGGGCTCGGCACAGAGCGCTGGTTCAGAGCCGTGTCCGGGCTGAGCCGTGCCGGGACTGAGCCGTGACGAGACTGAGCCGCGTCCTGGGCTGAGCCGTGACAGGGGCTGAGCCGTGCCGGGACTGAGTCGTGCCGGGACTGAGCCGCGCGTCCTGGGCTGAGCCGCGCCCGGGGCTCAGCCGTGACCGAGTCCCCGCCGGGCTCGCGTGCGCATCCCAGCCCGGGGCGGCGCGGCCCGGTCCCGGCGGCCTCTCCCGCCCGCCCCCCAGCCTT
>VWYI01044735.1:397006-413849 GCA_013399455.1 Anthoscopus minutus | reverse complement strand
TGGCCCTGCCGCGGGGCTGCTGCGGAGCCATGGGCGAGGCGGGCGGCGAAAGCGCTGGGGTTCCTGTCCCCGCAGCCCTGCCCTGCCCTGCCCCGCACCGTGCGGGCAGCGCTCGCCAGTTGCGATCGCGGGGCGATCTTCGTAAGCGCTGGGAGCAACGCGGGCCGGGCCGCTATCTGAGAGAGAGGGGCAAGCGCGGCCGTGACACACGGCAGAGGTCGTTTCCAGGAGAATGGTGCATTTTCACCTCACTGCGTAAGGCTGGTACAGTGATTCTGCTTCTCGAGCACGTGAGGTTCCAGAGCCGCTGCAGCCTTTCTCTGCGTGCTGGGATGCCTTGGGATCGCTTCCCGCACGTCTGCCCTGAGGGGTGCGCCTGGAGCGGCTCTGCAGGACCGGCGGTGCGGTAAAACCCCGTCCTCCGGAGCCTTCTGCCCGCCTGCCTGGCTGCTGCTGTTGCTCTCAGCACAAGAGGAAGTTCCACGCTGACCACAATTAGGAAACAGGCTTTGGGGTTCTCTCAGGAATCCGGCCCAGTGGTGGGGCTGAGCCGCCCGTCTGTGCACAGCCAGTGCTGGCTGCAGGCCGCTGGCCTCCTGCGTGACAGTGGTTCAAACACTTCGTTCTGCTATGGTGTTTCTCTGGTTTCTCCTTCACACAAAAATATTTGGTACTTCCCGGCGCAACAGTTGTCTGTATGTTGCCAGACTGTTCATGTTGCTATAATGAAACTAATTATAAACATCTCATAGTAGAGTTCCCACTTTGACGTCTCTGCTTCCACAAAGATACCATCAGCATTCACAAAACTTAATTATTATAAAGTCATTATTTGTGTTTTGCAACTGCAGGTGCTTAAGAAGTAGTCATAATGATATATTTGGGCTAACTGAAGCCTGCCTATAATAGAAGCTTGATGAGTGTAGGATTTCCCTTGGCTGGTTTCCAGGATTTCCCTGTGATTGCCAGTCCTTGAAACCAGCATTGCCCTCTGAAAAAGCTGAGAGGTGAATGAACTGGATCAGCACAATTGCCACAGAAAGTAAGGTTGTGGGGAACTCCAGAGGGGAAGGATCAATTCTACCTCTATCAGTCTTGGCAGATGATTTTACGAGCTCTTTTTAAAAGCCATGACTTCCATAGCTGATCTGTTTCAGCACTTCTCTGGTAATGTCTTGAAATTATTTTTTCCTGTATCTGAGAAGAATCGCTCTCATTGCAGATGATATCCATCCTCAGTGGATGCAAGAATTGGTCTCTTTCCTCTCTGCAGCTAGTTTTTGCACACTTGTATAGTTATGATTCTCTTGTGCTTTCACCAGACAAATGTTTTCAGATTTTCCCTCCCAGGTGGTAGTTTCTACATATCTGAGCATTCTTAAAGCTTTCCTCTGGCTTTTCTCCAATGAGTCCATGTCTTTCTTGAGGTACCCAAATGGGAAACATTACTGCTAGGTGGCCTGACCAGTGCAACTGAGTGGGCAGGAAGGATTAATTTGTGTCTAACAAATTATATCATTATATCACTATATAATATTGTCTGCTTTTTTTTGCTGTTGCCGCTAGCTGGATCCTGGGATTCGCACTGTGGCTTTGCAGACAAGATGCTTTTCATATGTAGAGTAGTGTTTCTAGCTGTATAATTATTAAAAACAATAATATTGATTATAAACTTTCTACTCTTCTAAGGCTGATTAGCTATAGCACCATTTGAAAGGCTTATCATCACAAATACCAACATACAAGCACAGTGAAAAAAACCCTTAATGTTCAGAGCATGTGAGACAAAGGGATCATATTTAGTTTTTTGGCTAAATTAGGGTCAGCATCTCTCTTGAATAATAATTCCTTTTTTGTCTATGAATCTATGGTAAATTGAATCTTGATCAATGCACCGCTAGCATAAAAACCACCGAGTTTTTGCAAAGCTGATATCTGGAATCTTCACCAAAAGCTTTATATGATACTAAAGATGAACATCAAGGGAATAAGTAGCATTAGCTTGCTATTCATTATTTTTCTTGGTTGAAACTACAGCTTTAGTTCTGCAGAATATGAAATATTTGCAAACATTTTTTTTAACTCTTCTGTCAGTAATTCCTAATCTGAACCAGAGGCTAAAAGAAGGTGCCCTTTTTAACGGTTGTATATTTAATTCTTTTGATCAGGGCTGTTGTTTTACCTTTATAAGAACATGTGTACAAAGACATTTTTGATGCAGAAATTGAAAACCTGCCTGTGCTTGACCTGCTCCCTGCTGTTGTCTGACAAAAATCTGCCATCTCCTGGCCTGGCTGTGTAACACTGCAGCAAACAGCAGCTGGGGAGCATCTGTTCACTGCTTGTAAGAAAAACAACTCCTCTCAAGGACTAGCTAAAAAACTTCTTCATGCAATGTGCCATTCTGATTTCCTGGTTTCTTTCTGTGGTACTAGATGTGAACTACTTGTGAGAAGTGTGTATGAGGATAGCAGTAATGGCCATGTGTTTCTGTTCTCAATTCAATAACTTCTTGCTTGCTTGCTGTCTGGCTTTCTGGCTTTCTCGCTTGCTTGCTTGCTGTCTAGGCCGTGGTCCCCTAATTCTGGTTCAGTTTGTGCCTCCCTCCTGGAAGAGTGCCTGCTAACACATTCTGAGTGCCCGTCTGGGCCCAGCTGACAACATATTCTCTCCAGCAATCAGGGCAGCCAAAAAGTGTAGTACAAATCATGTAAAGTTTGTCTTTCTCCACCTGGGACAGTTTTCCAACATTATCCTGATAAGCTGTGAATACTCAAAGGTCTTTATGCCCTGACTGTGCCCCATACAACCTCAGTCTCATGCCAGGTAAATGGCCCTGTGGCAGGCTGGGTAACACAGGATGTGTAAGCCCTTAGGGTTCTGTCAATCAGTTTGAGTCTCCTGGGAATCCAGCTCTGCATGCCCCTCAGTAGAATTCACTGGTTCAGTGAGACTTTAAGCATGGAAAGCACTTCTGGACTGTTCATTTCACAGTGCTCAGGTACTTGTGGACTGGAGGAGGTGCTGACCTGCATGCATGCACCCAAGCAGGCACAAATGGGGGCATCCATGTATACACAAACCCAGACATACCTTTCCTTTTCTTCTAAGACAGGTGCTGAGATATCTTGGAATTTTCATTTAATGTTAAATAGAACACCCCTAAAGCTAATCTTTCTCTTGGGTATTCCTAGATGTTTTCTCTTACAGTCCAACAGCTCCTCTGCCTCTGTCCCTTCCCTAAATATTAGACTTTCTGTGTTTGTGCTATATTCCTTATATTGATGCACATAACGTTCACAGCGTTTACTTGGTAAGTTTTCAAGTGCTTCATTCAATTTGAGAGTTTTCCCTAGCTGTTTTTGTCAGAGAGAAGTTGCTGTCCCCAGTGGGTTATCCATGCCATGCCAGCCCATAAGTGCATGTAAAAGAGCCCTGGCATGCTGCACCAAAGAGGAAAACTTTATGCTGAGGGTTCCCTGAAGCTTCTTCCGCTGAATTCCCTTCTTTTTGCAATGCTTAGTGGACAAAAGACAAATAAATCAGATGAAAAAACCTAACCACTTCATTTAGCAAGTCATACCTGATAATGACCTCTGCCAAGGGAGACACTTCAGTAAATGCTTAAGTTTGTATGGTGTTAAGTCTCAGTGCAGTAGGTAGGACTTGGATGGATTTTTGGTCCTAGACAGGCAGACAGATTGCTGAGCCAGCTCTGATAACAATTTAGGAAAACATAACATGGCTCTTGCTGATGCTGAGTGAAAACAGAGGTGATATTGTCTCAGGGAGCCCACTGGGTATGTCCCCTTGGGGATTCCTCCTTCCTCACCTGAGCTGGCTGCAGAACCAGACTAGACAGGAGTCTCTTCTATTCCTCTGGGTAAGGAAATCTCTCGACTGATGATGTGGCATCTTCAGCTCCCAGTGCTCTCAAACTGGCACATTCCCTTATTATTGAATTCATTTGAAAACAAAAGAAAAAAGTAGATTTACAGGAAAAAGAGACACTCCAGTGATTTGTGTGACAATGAGATATAAAATTACCAGCTGGGTTTTTTTTCTCTTTGAACTGAACCCAGGAGCCTCAGTAAAGTTTACCCTATTTAAAGCATTAATTAGGAGCTGACTGTACATAAAGATAAAACAGAACTCTTAAAAAAGTCTCCAGGGACTCCAAAAAACCCAGGTTTGTCTATATGAGGCAAAAGAATTTTAATTAGCAGCAACTGAATTGAAGTGAACTGATATAAGCAAAAAAAGGAATTTATCCCACAATGTATTCAGAGAACATAATTGAATGTTCATTAGCTAAGTTATATACTGACTGTTAATGAGCAGAAATGAATATGCATTATTTCTTATTAAGCTAGAAATGTATGGTAATAATTTCATTTAAATATAGTAGCTATAAAGCTGTTTATTAACAGTCACTACTAAGAAAAGGAAAGACATAGGTGAATTTATATTCTTTACTGCAGTATAATTTTAAATATTTATTATGCTAAGTGGTATTAATACATAGTTTTTCAGGGAAATGGTTATTATGTTGTGCTAGTAGGGCTTGGTGATGCCTTCATTTTGGTGGGATTTATGCTTTATTTATTTTAAATTAGGGAAGGCAGCACAAACAAACAGAAGCCCTCAGATTCCTCTAAGGCAGTGTTATTATTGCTTCTCAGGATGAGGGTCCTCTGTTACTTGTGATCAAATGACACTTGGCTTCTTGATATCATACCTTGATAATATTTTCAGGAGAGAGTTTTGGTAAGGTTTCTTTGTTGCAGATGTACAGGAGAGAGCCATCTTGTTCCTAGGTGTGGTGACAGAAGACCAGAATGTATTTGTATTAACACACAGAGGCTGTTCTGTGCACGCTCCCAGGAGGGGCCCACGCCTGCCCAGGGAAGCCTGTGGGTATGTGGTGACATCCTGGGCTGAGCCTGAGAGGAAGCTGGTGGGGCATGGTGGGCACTCTGTGTGATGAGGGACACAGGGAAGTGTGTGGGAGTGAGCAGTTGCAGAGGTGTTCAGGTTGGAAGGGTTCCCTTTGGAGCACTTAGTGAGGGGTGCATGGAGAAGGGTAGAAGGAAGGGATGATGTAGCTGCCCATCCTTCGGGCAAGGTGTGAAATGGAAACACAGGTGGCCAACAGCTCCTCGGCCTTGGAGTTTTTTTGTCAAATGAGGGGTGGTGACTTTGCCTGAACATTTTATGGCTTTTGCCTTGATTTCAGTGGTCTCTTGGTAAAGGAGAGGGACAGTAGACAGAGATGGAGAAGGAAAGGAGCAGTGACATCATGAGTAGATGCAGAGCAGCAGGGAAGAAAGGAGTACCACAAAGAAGGTCTCTAAAAATGACTCAGTAGAAGTGTGGTGGATTCCCAGTGTTGAGTTTGCCAGTTTCCTTTGGAGCTGCTGTGGAGTGCAGGACCAAGACACACCTGCTCCTGTCTGCAAACTTCCCTGGCATCTCCAAACAAATTTGGATTTACACTCACGGTTATTCTTGGCAGTAAAAAGGTCACATAGGTGTTTTCATCCTCTTGATCTGTTTGAAATGGAAAGATGTTTTGGGGCTGCAGTCAGGGAGGGTTAATACACCTTTGAGCTAGTCTGTGCATTTGACATCAGTGCTTTAGGCTGTGATTTTGTGGGATTTAGATTACTGTCTTCCTGCTTATGTAGAAAAACCTCTTGTTTGTCCTGATTTGAATTAGATTTTTTAAAAATTTTGAAATTTACCATTTTCTGATAAAATTGTTGTGGATTAACACAGTAACCAGCAGATCTACCTTTTAAGTAATCTGCATTTCTGTTTATTAATTGTACAGATGTATTTTTACTACAGGATTCTTTAGTAGCAGCAACAACTGCACATTCACTTTCAGGAAGTTTGTAATTTTTTCCCTATTCACAAGAGGGCGATAAATCCCCATTCATCTTTATGCAGCTTCTAGTAAGTGTTCAGTACCTCTGTACAAAATATCATAAACACCAGCCTCCTGTCAGAAAACTGAGACATATGTATATGACCTGTATAAAATATTGTGATGCCTTTTGTTTTGGTTTATGGGGAGTTTAAGCTATGCTCTGTTTATTTCATCCCACTGCAGATCCTACTATGAGCAGAAAGTAGATGTGGAAAAGTTATTTACAATTTCTCCCCACCACACACTGCGAATGTTTTCTTCATGGTACACATACAGGTATTAAATTCAGATGAATGTGAAGCGCATAATAAAAAAGCGATTTTGAGCACAGCATTCAGGAGAATTTCCCATAGCCTAAACGTTGTTGTGTATGTTTTTCTTTCTCATAGTAAAACTTGCTTTGGTAATCAGAACCTTTAGTTTCTTAACATTAATATTTTTATTGAATTAAAGTATCTTTTGTTTTGAACCTTCCCTTTAAATACAATGTCATTTCATCTAAAAACAAACCTTTTGTGTTGATAATATCAGTATGGACATAAGAACTGTGATTTCTATATTTTTGTTGACATTTTTGTAATTTATTAACTTGCCATTATATTTCCAATATTTATATTTATTCGCATTCACTATCTCTTTTAAATATTTTCTGTTTCACATTCTATAATAAGAATGATTTAAGGAATCTTACATGGAATAAGGAAAACAAAAAAGAACAACTGGTTCAGTGTACTAAATTTTATGTCTCTGTTGATGTTATCTGAGTTCATTGCAGCTCCTGTATTTGAAGGAACTGGATTTCTTCCAGCTCTAAAGCTCCATGACCCAGCCCATGCAGTTTTCAAGCTGTCACTATTTGAATGAATTCTTAATAATTTACAGTGTAGTATGGCCTCTAAAGAATGTTTTCACTTTGTATCTTAATATGAAAAATAAATTAATGTTGAAAGTCCCTAGCAATGCACTGAGGCATTCGCTCAATGTTTTAGTACAGTGTCCAACTGAGTTTAAGGGCCTCAGCTGATGTGACTTCCTTAAATAATAAGACAAGTCCATGACTCTTGAGGTTCCTTCTGCAATCTCAGTGGAGTTCTGGGGCTGTCTCAGATAGCTGAGACAAAAACACCTTTATATTGTCTTTCAACAACTTCTGCTGTGTTTGGTTGCAGAGACTCAGTCTTGCCTGGCCCCTTGCCCAGTTGATGATTACCTCAGGCCTGCAGTACGAGGAAGCTCTTAGAAATCAGGGCTGCCAATAGCTTATTTATTTTGATATTATCTTGCCTGTAAGAATCTTCACAATTCACCTCCACCCCAGCTGCAGTGGTGCCTGCAGGGTGCAGCGCTGGTCCTTGAGCACAGCACTGGCTGTGTGCTCTGGCAGCTGTACTGCAAACAGGAGCAGGACCTGGCAACAGGCACAGCTGGGGAGAGGTGTGGACAGGAGCTTTGGGGAGAAAAATGTATCCTCTTTAAGGGAAATTAGAGTCTGCCCCGTGCCTTTCCTTATCACCAGGTGAGGTCTATGGCCTCTTTGCTGTTTTTTGTCAACTCTAAAACTGGAGTGTTTTAATGAGTGTCTTACAGTCAGTAGTTCCCAGGCTGGGAGCACCACTGGAAACATGAGCTCCTTCATAGAGATTCTCTCAGTATGGCCATGCATTTTGGCTATTTTAGTAAAGACCAAAATTATATAATAAACCCACGTGACTGTGTGTGTTGGTGCACTATCAGCTTTCCTCTGGACAGCAGCAGAGTTCTGTGTGCTTCATTAATGTCTCCTGACTGCCTTGGCAGATGCAGCCTCTGCTCTGCTGTGTGTTTAGGGGTATGAAAATCTTAATAGGCACATTCAGTTGTAAATATGATCTGCCTTACAGTAATGTATAAATCATGTGTTTCCAGCAAAGGAAAACAAACTCTTTTTACCACAAAAATACACCCCCCCCAGAACTCCATCTGTATATCAGAAAGATACGTAAGTCATATTTTTGTCATACTATTTAGAGTTTTAAGTACACTGAAATAGTAGGAGAGTAAGTATGCAGATGAGTTGATTCTTTTTATATCATTTCAAGAAATAAACAGGAATTGAGATTTGAACAAGCAAGAGTTAATGTGGCATTTCCAACCTACCCTCTAACTGTGACTTAGCTGAGGTATCTGATGAGAGCAAGAACTTGGTAAATAGAATTAAGGAGAGAGTGGAAGGCATGCAATAATTCTTTTTTACTTAGCAACTGGAGGAAGATTTCTCCTACCTATTCCTTCTGTAGTGTTAACACATATCTGCTTTGCTCAAACCAGTTTCTGCTTTTTTAAGTGCTAACACTGAAGCCATTCTAATGCTATTAATATGACAGGTGAGGCTGCAAGCTTGCAAGGAGAGCTGCAAAATTCAGGTGTGTGAGTTCATTAAAAGCTAATATAATATTCCCTGAGCCACACTGCATTTTCCAATACTGAAGGTGAGGATATTGTGTAATTTAAAGCAAGACCAAGTATTCCTGGTGTTTGGCAGTCGGGACCCTTGAAAACCACAGCAGTGTCTCTTCTGGGCAGCTACTCATAGGTAAGGTTGATCTGACATAGGGACCAGCCTAGAAATTTGCTGTGAAGCCCAAGGCAGAGATCTATTATAAGCTTTGGAATATGGGTTAAAAGAAATATTTTTCTAGAGGAAAAGGGCAGGAAGGGTAGAAACAATGAGTCTTACAAAAAAAAGTGAATGCTAGGAAACAGGCTTCCTATAATTTGGCAGTTTTCAGAGGTGTGCTGCTAGTAGTGCCTGAAGAATAAACATTCTGCTTTTCTGCTGACTGTAGCCAAAGTTTGTGACCAGCCAAAAGGCAGGGGAAGCTCTGAGAAAGTGTATGCATGTAGCAAGGACATTTCAGATGCTGATTGCAGGTGCTTTGCCCAAGCTTTTCATTCTATATTTCAAAGAAGGTTTGAGTCTGCAAATGTGCTATGGGATTAGAAACACTGCCCAAGCTCTACCCAGCTGGTTTGGAGAAGCTTTTGGACGCTGATATGTGAGGCAGGTTCAACAAACTGAGATTGGGCCTTGAACAGTAAAATCTCTTATTTTTCTTCTGTGGAATCAGATCACAGATGTGGATGTTAACAAAGGATTATGAAGCTGTAGCTCAGTTCTGATAATGAGAAATGGTGATTAGTTACAGAGACCTGTGAGCTTCCTTCCCAGCAGCAGAGGGGCATGGACTCAAAGGGGCTGGATGTTGGAATTTCACCCATCCTTCACTGGGCAGATGACAGTAACTGTGCTGGTTTTCCAGTCTGTACTATGAAGTGGTTATCTTACTGGAAGGATTGAAAGGCATAATCTGTTGTAAAATGTATTGAAACAGAAAGTGCTATCTCAGTGCAAAGTGGTTTTATCTACTGCTGCACACCCAAAGGATTTACTTTTGAGGCGGAGACACATTTCTTAATGCCTGTGATGTGTACCGAGACAATTGGAAATAATAAAGCCTTGGGGTAGTGGTGTTGGAACCTTGCTCTTATTGAGGTCACTGGCAATTCCATCACTGATTTCAGCAGGAAGAGGATCAGCTGCTTTATCAAGAAGCCTTAGGTAAACATAGGACTTTCCAAGACTAAGGATCTGGGGTTTTTGGAAGGCTAAATTGTGCAGTGCCAGTCCTTGCCTTGGTGGTCCAATGGTATAATGTAGGCACTTTCTGTCAACAAATTAGTCAGGGATTTATTAACTTAAAATTTTAAGGAAGCTGCTAGCTTCATTGCTGTCTGCAAACAAAACATGCAGAGTGAAGTAGGTTTGTATACCCTAGGCATCTTGGCAGAAAGTAAACATAAAATGTATTAATTGAACAGAGGGCAGTGGTTCAAAAGAATGTGTGCCATTAAATGGATCATACGATCCATGAAAGAACTTAGAAATAAACACAGTGCACCACTATTGTGGAAACTGAAAAGTGACAGTAGATGGGGAGAAACCAACAGAAACAGAAAAATCTCCATAAACACAGAATAAAAAAGACCTTGTGGATAATTTACTCCAATGTAAATCAAGTTGAAAATGTATTGATATTTGGGAGATGCCTCTGACAGTTATGAACTTAGACAAGAAGGATGGATATTTCTCTGAAGAATTTCAAAGTGTATAGATCTGCAAACAATTTATATATCAAAGCAGTCACCAAATGGGCTGGAGAGGCAGAGCAACAAATCATTTCCAGAAACTGCCATTATCAGAATTTAGAAGTTGTGGTAATTTCAGCGTTGTTATAAAAGTGAATATTAATGTCTGTATTTTAAATAAAATCTGATTTTGATTTTATTATGGAGCCTTAGAACTCCTTGGAAATGGTCTTGGAAAATTGTGCTGTAGCCACGTCTGCTGTCATCTTTTGACATATAGATGACAGAAATCTGGAAAGTTTTCTAAACTACATGTACTGTCTCATTAAATCACAGTGCAGTGTTTCATCTGACCATTGAAGATGTATATAGTAAGCAGAGTTAACAGACAGATGCACAGGTGACTTATTAAAAACCAGAATATCCTTTATTTATTTCTCATGTTTTTCTAAAGAATTTGTGCTCCTGGATGATTTTATGCTTTTGTGTTCATTTCTTGTTTTGGAAAGGAAGATCTTTTAATAATGTTTAGCATCAGCCTCTCACACCTGTGCAATTTGCTGCTCTAGTAAAAGTGCTGCTCCCTTGCAAAAGCTTATAACATGCTATATCAAATGTCAGAAATGATAAAGCAAAACCAAAAACCTCTGAAAGAAAATGTACTGCCATGAATATCTGAAATCTACTGAAACACTGCTTTTATTATACTTAAATTTCAATAAACTCTTAAGAGCTTGTGCTTCAGTAGGCAGAGATGTGTTTTCTATGTAAATAGCAGTGCTTTCCTTTTCTTTAAAAACTGTATTCCACTTCAGTAGTAAATCCTACAAGCAAACTAAAACACAGTTAAGGCCATCAAATATGGATTAAAATCTCTGTTGGGTTGCCAGTTGCAGCCATAGGGTAAGAATGCCTTAGACAACTTATTTTCACAGCATTTTTATGTATGTTCAGGTTTTGAAAAGAAGAGAGAAGGGAGGAAGCCAAAACCCATGAAAAGATTCTAATAAGCTCATTTTGCCTCTTCACTGTTTTATGCTTTGCCCCAAATTTTATAGCTTCACTCTCAACAGAGGTGGTATGGCACAGGATTTATTTTTGAGCGCTTATCACTCAGTAGAAAGCATTTACGTTTTTCCGTAAGAATGCTTTCTATTCGTATCTTCCTTGATAGCATTTTTATCCACTTACTTTACCCTGAGGTATCACTTAGAACGCTGCTCAGAGGTTGGCAGGGTTAGTGTAACAATTGATGCATTAAAGTTGGCTGCTGGAGGTGTTAATGCTTTGCTGGCAGTTGTGTTTCACTGCTGCTGTCTCTTGTGTCAAAGGGACTTCCCTTCCTAAGTGCCAGGCCAGAGCTTCCTTCCTTCTGAAGTCTTCCTCAGTAACTACCAACTTTCCCAGTCACCACTTTTAGTTTCCCAAGGTTTCAGGCTTAAAGTCTTGAAAGTTTGAAGATGCAACTGTAACTGTTTTTACAAATGTCTGCAAATATAACTGATTTTACTGAGTAGTCATTTCAGCAAGTTTCCTTTGCATCTCTTCAGGGCCAGTTTAGCAACCAAGCAGGAAACAGGTGAAAAGGGTAGATTGTAACAGGACTGGCCTGTGACTCCATCCTATGCATAAATATCACTTGAAGATTTTCAGAATGAAAGGCAGTTATTTGGATTTTTGAGATTTCATGTTCCTGTTCTCTGTGTCAAAGTAAATGTTCTGTCTTTGATGAGTAAGCTGAATTGGAGGTTAAGACCTCTGAATATCCTTGGATAGCTTAAAACAAACAGGCTAGGTCATAGCATGGTTGAGCACAAAGTTTGTGGCTGAGTTTAAAAGTACCTGAGGGGAGAATAAGTGTGTTTAAGGAGCTTTGAGATAAAAGGCCAGGGGTTTTAGCAGGCACAGTTGTGCATGGAGCTTGTTGTGCTTCATTAAAGCAATGCAAAGGATGTCCTGTGACACAGTGGTCTAATCCAATGCCACTGGGCAGAGCAAGTGCTGAAGTACTGGAATAAGGGAAAAGCTAATTGCTACTTTGGGCCACACAGTTGCCTGCTGGGTTGACTGACTTATCCATTTGGGAATGTCTTATGTAATAGGGTGGAACACCCTGCGGCAAGTGCACGAGTTGCTGTTGTGTTTTCTGGACAGAAGTCAAATAAATACTTGTGTAGCTTCTATCAATAATTCTGTATGCTGAATACTCTGATCTTGTCTTTCTGAAAGTGAGGCTGTGCTCTGTTGTTCCTACACCTCTCCAAAGGCAGACAGGTCCTCAGTGAGATTCTTTGGTGCTGCTGGCTTTTGGACTGGCACTAGGAATGAACCACTCCAGAAATAATTACACCAAAATTAGGAAGCTCTTTAATGATGAGCACAGCCATGCTTTCTTCTACTCTGCCTTGCCTCTTATGGACCCTACAAATCTTGCAAGGGGAGGGATTAGCAGATGCCTGTGGTTGCTCTGCAGTTTTTCAGAGGTGATATTCTGCATCTGGTGCCTCTTCCTGTGCCAGCTCTGACTCCCTTGCTCCACAGCAAACTCCTCATCTTACAGAAGTGTGCCATGGGTTCATTAGTTCATGTTTATAACATGTCTTGATGTAGAAACTGTTGGTATTATTACTTAAAACTCTTGAACATCCTCTTGGTAAAGCGATAGAAGACTCTTAACTACAAAAAATGTGTATCCTGAGAATAACAATCTCATTGTCTGAATTCCAGTGACTTTTTCTTCATGGCTTCATGTTACCATTCAGTTGACTTTTAAGAACATATAATTTTTAAATTTTTTTTTTAAAATTTGAAACAGAAATTCCCTAACATTAAAATATTTGTGTTTATTCTGATTTTATTTTTCATTGCATACAACACTGCTTTGATTGAATATATTTAGACTAAGAAAACCCATGCCAATATACTATATTTATATTTTTGCTCAGCTCTTCAGGAAATTCCTTGTCTGTCTCTGTTGCTTAACTATAATGCACTTAATGAAGACAGTTTTTCTTGTTTTTTAGAGTAAATGTGGTATAAAAACTTTGGAAAGAAAACACTGCTGCCTTCACAAATAATTATAAGAAAAAGGAAGTAAAAATGAGCTTATGAACATTATGTATTATTTCTCATTCATTGTGTTGCTTTGTGTCAGAAGCCTTGGACAGGTTAGATGTAGTTTTTGCTGTGGGTAAATGATGTAACTGGTGAAATGAACATGTGTTCCTATGGAGTAATTGATTGTCTGTCTGTTTTAAAGTTCTACATTCCACTATCTGTTGATCACATACAACACTGCAAGTTGAAAACAAGAGCTTTTTCCTTCTTCCTCTAATGAGGAACCATTTCTTTGGCTCAGAGTCTTAGCGGAACTAAACAGTCTAGACCACATACGTGTCCTGAAAAGATACATGGAAACACTTAAAAAAATAGTTGTGTTATTTAATTTAATTTAACTTCTGAGAAGATGAATTTAACTTCCCTAAATACTTTGTTTCTAGGAAGATCAAGTAGTTCTAGCTTCTGCTTAGGGCGCCAAGGTTAGCCTGAGTTAGTGCATATTATAAAACAAAGTTTCCATCAAGGAACTAACCTGAAGCATATTTTCAAAAACACATCTGCTGTCAATAATTTTGAAGAGTAAGAAGTGTTATGGAGAAATTCATCAAAAGCATATTCTATACTGGATATGAAATTCTTGTGCACATGGATAAACAGCACAATTCCTGGGCTCTGGAGGTCTGATCCAGGGCTTTGGAGAGACACTCAGCTAGCAGGGTTTGTATGTTTGCACAGAGTTCGTAAACAGCATGATTTGGAACCCAGTCGTGTCCTGTGGTTTCCTCATATCCTTCATTTTGGATGAAAAATAAGCTGTCATTCATGGCGTTGTGGAAACTGAATTACTTAAGAAAACTGTCATTGAATGTGGTAAATTTTCTCTTGTTTATAGCCTTTAAATCAGAGGTAAAAGTGACTGATCAATGTAGTAATCAGTGGTTGAATTTGAGGGGACATTTAAGGAGATCAGGTTAAATTATCACAACTTCAAAAGTAAAAGCTACAAAAGCACTACTGAGCATATGCAAAATCAGAATTTTATGTACCACATTTCTATTGAAATGAGTATCTACTGTTCTAAAGCACTTTGATGGGGGAGGAGGGGCCTTCACTTTAACCCTCCCTTCCCCAATGCAGTGCTCTTGTGTTTAACTCCACATCAATGTTTTTTTTTTTAATAATGGTAATAATATCATCTTGCATTTTGATAAACTGGAAGGGTTTTTATGAATAGCCACCAGTACTGTGATGCAGATAAAGCCTGTTCATTTTAATGGTACACACCCATCCCATCAGGGAAATGGAGAGATCTTTCCAACATAGATTAGATTGTGATGGATATTAGACAGTAAGTGAGAATAGATTAATCTATATAAATGTGAAGTATTTAGTAGTATTCTTCAGCTCCAGATAATGAAATGCCATCGAGGTGCAGTTAAATTTCTGTGTATTGACAGACATCTGCTGCAGTAAAGAGCCTGCCAGGAGCATGGTCTATGCTTTGAATTGATTTTATATCCTGATAACTCTCCATAGTTGTGTGAAACATGCCCAGGTGCTGGAATAGAATTCAGTAGTTCTGTCTCTAGTAATAATTTATCTGTTATCTTGCTTATGATTATGATCACTCTTCTGGTGATCCCTCCCTTTCTCCCCTGTAAATTGTAGCAGAAGGAAGACCTCTGCTTTGCCCCTCTAATGACAAGTTTATCTCAGAGTTTTGAGCTGCTTGCATATTTATTTTATGTTGTCAATACTTTGTTACTTGTTAATATTTCCATGATGCCTGAAGAGCAGCAGCAGCTCTAACATCTGTCTGGTCAAGAAGAATAATTTTTGTATTCACAAAGTGTAACTTTGTGTTGCTGCCCCTCTAACAGTGAGTGCTGAGTGATGTTCAGGTGGGATGGCACAGGGGAGGTGAGGCCAGTGCTGACTTCCCTAGGGTGAAACAGAGCCATAATCTCTGTAAAGATGAGCCACGTGGCTACTTATATTTACCACTTCCCTTGCTCTTTTGCTGTAGCACTCTGGATGGTCTGGCCAGGTGCTACCTCAGAGATAATCAGCGTGAGGTCCGAGGGTGATGATAACAAAAGAGGGATGGGCACAACTGTGTAACCTGAAAAAGAACTTTAATAACAGGAAAGCAACAAAGGTGTAAATCAGACACAATCTAGAGATGCAAACAAAAGGCCAGCATGGAAAGCAACTTATATAAGGTGGATTGAGGGCAGGGTGTGAGGGGAATGAACCAGTAAGAACTGAGGATTAGGAACATGTAAATCAGTGCAGCAAAATTTAACTAATAATAACAAAGAAACCATAGAACCTTCTAGCATGATTAACACAGAACTACTCAGGGGGCCTTGTTAGGTGAGCTTTTGCTCACCCCAGCTGCAGATCTGTCTTCTGAGGGCCTGGGGCAATCTCCCTTATCAACCCTTTGCTTTGACAGACTCCAACATTTTGCTGTGGCCGTTCTCACATTTTGGGTTATCCTGTGGAGTTACTGGCTGGTAGCTCTGTATTTGCACTGTTAATGTGAGTTTGGGTGGCATGGCCCATCCTCCTTGGTTTCTCTCTCAAAGTTGTGTGTTCAGGGGAGTGAGTTTGCAGCAGTCATCACTCCTAATTAGCAAGGATTCTCACTCTATCTCCTGTGTTCTCAAGCACATCAAGGTATTTCAGGCTGTATTTTCACTGTGCTGCCATAGTTGTGTCATACCTTTTATCCATAGAGGCAAGGCCTGCATAATTGTCCATTCTCTGAGAGGGGAAGTTGACATACTAGTCACATGCCAGGATCTAAAAATTACTTTTTAAAGAAAATTGTAGAGTTAAATAAACAGTTTCAGGTGTTGAATTATACCAGAGAACTGCACCAAGGTGACCTGTTAAAATTACATTCAGGTGGTACCAGTTTAAAGAACAAAGACTTTAACAAGTCTGGAAAAAATATAGATAATAGATTGAAATACCCATAGTGCATGGTGGAGATAGTGCTGAGGTCTACTGGCAGCACACTGTGCTGCTATAAAGACAAGATTTGCTCTTCAGACTGGCAGGAATTGCTGTGGGGGACTTACCTCCTACAGTGAGGAAATTCCTTGAACCTGGCTCAGTCACTTCCCAGCCTGTCCTGGCTGAAGGCTCTGAGGCTTTGGATGACTCTCCTCATTTTGGCTTGAAGGGATGGTGACTAAAATGAAGAGCCTGAGGGGCATGAGGAAGGGGAGGCAAACTCAAGGAAAAAGCTTCCCCGAAATGAGTACGGAGTGTACATACGGCAGAATGTATATGGGAGCTGTGGAATATGATGCAACAGTTCTCCCTCTCTTTACAGAACTGCTTCTGTAAAAGAATTTTCATACTTATTCCCGACAAAACGTGCTTTCCTTTTGATGTTTGCACACTCTTTATTTTTTTACATAGCTTGGTACCCAAAATAACTGGCCCAAAGAGAGCAAAATCCTTCATGTCTCCTGCTTGGCAGTCTTGCAGGGCAGTGACTGCGGGACACAGCTGTTTTCTGTGCGGCCTTTGGTGCAGGGGCTTGTTGTGGGGCCGTGGGGAGGAGAAGAGAGGGTCTGCGGGCTCCGGGAATCCTTGTGCGGGTGCTGGTGCTGTGCGGGTGCTGGTGCTGTGCGGGTGCTGTGCGGGTGCTGTGCGGATGCTGTGCGGGTGCTGTGCGGGTGCTGTGCGGGTGCGGGTGCTGTGCGGGTG